>JAJLRB010001087.1:0-16913 GCA_020976825.1 Odocoileus hemionus
TCATAAAGCATTAGGGCCTCGATTGTTGACGATTTCGGGGAAGTCCCCAAACACTGCACACGGGGGGACACGGGTCTACCCAAGCAAAGCGAAGGGCCCCATTACCCAAAATAAAACGAGAGGGGCCCCCCATTCTTTTTGACTCCAACCCATCCCAAGCCCTCAAAGACCCCCTGGCCCGACTTCTTTACGCAACTCCAGAATTCCCGGTCTGCCAAACTTCAAGGAACACCAATTCAGCAAGCAACCGGGGAATCTCCTTTTCCCCAATCTTTCGAGATGAGAGTGACCCGGGGTAACGCAAACAAAGCCAACCCCCCCACAGCCCCTCAAGGGGAGGCTTCTCTCAGCAATAAGTGTGGGAGGGACCCTGTTTTTCCCACCTAAATTTGAATATACCCGAGAACCCTGATAAAAAGGAGGCCCGGGATTTCCGCAGTGGCTTAAAATAAGGTTATTTTTCACTCCAAGAGAAGGGATTCTAAACCCCCTTGTAAGTCCCTAAAAAGCCCAGGGCCCCCCGCTTTTTCGACAGAATCCTCACATGCTTTGACACCTCAAAGGCACGGGGATTTTCATTTCCAAAAGTACATCCCGACTCTCTTGTACATTAAGGAATCCCAAATATTTCTGTGGCTACTGGGAAAGGGGCCCCGCGTCTCTCGTCTCACTTGAGAAAACCCTTTTCCCGCCAACCCGCAGAGATTCCTAGTGTCCCTAATAACAGGAGTCCGACGTCGCTGAAAAACTCGCGTTTTGAAGGCCACCCCGCCGAAATCAAATATCCCCGGGCCCCCCGGGAACTCGAGAAAAACCGAACTTCCCCCGAAGCAGATGAGGCCGATTCTCCTGCATTGCAAGCAGAGCAAATTCCCTGATCCCCTCAAGCTGTTTGGACCTTTATTTCTTGACGGATCTCGGAGAGACCCCCGGAAAAGTGTCCCACGTCTAGAGGGACCCCCGAGGTCCCCCCCCAAGTGAAGGGTTCCATCACCCCAAAACAACTGAGAATTTTCCGATTCCGACTGACTCCAGCCCTCCCCCCTTCCCCCACAAACAAGATCTTGGCCCGACTTCTTTTGCAACCCAAAGTTCCCCCCAGAACAATGTGCCCAAACCTAACGAATAACAAGTTCTTTAGAACAACTCGAGGAAGTTCCTGGGCCCCAAACTCCCGGGGAAATTTTAGTGATTCCCCTGGCTAACCAAGACGTATCCAACAAACCACAAGCCCCTTTTAAACGCTTTTGCCGCAAAAGATAGGGGGGACCCTAAATTTGATACCGAAGGGAATATCACCGAGAACCCGACCCAACGGGGCCGAATTTCCCCGCAGTGGCTTGAATACAGGTTCATCTTTTTCTCAAAGGAGAAGGGGTTCTAACAGCTGAATCCGAGAAAACCGATTCCCCCGCCTCTTTCGACGGAGTGCCTCAAATCCCTTTTACAATCGAGAGGACGCAGTAACCTGCTTCCAAAAAATGACGATCCCGACTTCTCATGAAAATTGAAGGGAAACCCAAAAATTTCTTGGGGTAGGAAAGGACCCGGGGGCTCCCGCCCACCGGAGTACGTCCCTTTTGCCTGCCAAGCCCCCAAGTTTCCTGAGTGCCCCCCATAACTAGACAAAAGGGGCGATTTGCTGAATAAGCACTGTTTTGAAAGGGCCTCCACCCGTAAATCAAAAATATCCCCCGGTCCCCGCCCCAAACAGAAAAAAAACCATGAAATTTCCCCGAATCAGATGATCCCCCCTTCACCTGCATTTTCACGAGCAATTCCCTGTCCCCATAAAGCATGAGGGGCCCCGACCCTCTTGAAAATCTCGAAGGGGTACCCAACAAAACTGTCCCCAGTCAAAAAGGGGGCCTGAACACCAGCAAAAGCGAAGGAGCTCCATTACCCAAATCAAATTGAGATGAGGCCCAAATTTTCCCTTATTTACCCAACCACCCCAGTTCCCATCAAAAAGAAGGGCCCGACGTCCTTTTTCGCACCCGAGATTCCCGAGAACACCCCTCTCAAGTTAGAGGGAACACCCTTCAGCCAGAAATCCGGGATGTCCTTTTTCCCCCCCAAATGCGTCGAGATGAGAGCTGATTCCGGGGGTTTGACCAAGACGATCCCCCTTCCACAACCCCCCAAAAAGAGGCTTTCTCTCACAAAAGGTTAGGGGGGGGCCCCCGATATGCTGCCCAAGTAAATATCAGGAGAAAATGAATCAAAGGGGGCTATTTACTTGCAGTGCTTGAATACAGGTTCATCTTTCAACTCACAAGGAGAAGGTTTTGTCTAAATCAGCTGTGGAGTCCGTAGAGAAACCCGAGGTCACCCGCCACATTTCGACGGAAATTCCCTCAGCATGATTTTGACACCTCGAGAAGCACCAGAGTTCAATGCTTCCAAAAGTGTGATGATGCCTGACTCTTCTTGACACTTGGAGAAGGAATCGCAATATTACTATGGCCTACTGGAAAGGGACCTGGGGTCTCCCGCCTCACCTCGAAAGCATCCCTTTTGCCTGCTAAGCCTTCCAGAGATTCCTGATTTGGGTGTTCCTCGCAACTAGAAATGAGTCCCGACGTCACCAAAAAACACGTGTTTTGAGGGCCATCCCCGCCTTAACTCGAGAATATACCCCAGGTCCCCGCATCAACTCGAGAAAAACCATGAGACTTTCCCCTCGAAGCGAGATGAGGACCGATTCTCCTGCATTGCATGCAGAACAATTCCGTGATACCCATCAAGCAAGTAAGGAGCATCCACTTGCTTGACGGATATCGAGAGAGTTCCCAAGTACACTGTCACACGTCTACAGGGACCCTGAGGTCACCCGAGTAACGCGAAGAGCTCCATGTACCCCAAATAAACTCGAGATGAGGTCCGATTCCGATGCATTGACTCCAGAGCCATCCCCCGTTCCCCATCACACACGACCAGTGGCCTGACTACCTTTAGGAAACTCCAGAGTATTCCCCGAGAACACAGTCCCAAGTCTAGAGGAACAGTAAAAGTCCAGCACAGCAACTCTAGGAATGCTCCTTGTACCCCAAATCGCCTCAAGATGAGAGCTGATTCCCTGGCCTTGACGCAAGACGTATGCCAACCTTCCAAAAGCCCTTCAAGAGGAGGCTTCTCTCAGCAATAGGTGTGAGAGGAGGGACCCTGATTTTGCTGCCTCAAGTGGAATATACACCGAGAAGCCCTGACTCGAAAGGAGGCCGGATTTCCTTGCAGTGACTTGAATACAGGCTCATGTTTCATCTCACAAGGAGAAGGGATGTCTGAATCCCTTGTGGAGTCCCTAGAGAAAGCCCAAAGTCCCCGCCTCATTTCGATAGAATGCCTCACATGCCTTTGACATCTCGAGAGGCACACGGAGTTCACGGGCTTCCAAAAGTGACGATGCCTGACTTCTCTTGAACATTGAGAGGAATCTCAATATTTCTGTGGCTACTGGAAAGGGACCCTGGGTCTCCCGCCTCACCTCGAGAAGCATCCCTTTTACCCTGCCAGGTCTCGCAAAGATTCCTGAGGTGTCCCTCATAACTAGACAGGAGTCCCAACGTCGCTGAACAAACACGCGTTTTGAAGGGCCATCGGCGCCGTAACTCAAGGATATACCCCAGGTCCCCGCCGCAACCAGAGAAAAACCATAAGACTTTCCCCTCGAAACGAGATGAGTCCTCATTCACCTGCATTGCATGCAGAGCAATTCCGTTATCCTCATAAAGCAGATAAGGAGCCTCGACTTGCTTGACAGATTTCGAGAGAGTACCCAAGAACACTGTCACACGTCTAGAGGGACACTGGTCTCCCCCAGCAATGCGAAGGAGCTCCATGTACACAAAATCATATCGAGATGAGGCCCGATTCTCCTGTATTGACTCCAGAGCCATACCCAGTTCCCATCAAAGACGACCAGTGGCCTGTCGTCCTTTACGCAACTCCAGAGATTCCCCGAGAACACCGTCTCAAGTCTAGAGGAACACCAAGTTTAGCACAGCAACTCGAGGTATGCTCCTTTTCCCCGAAATCATGTCGAGATGAGCGCTGATTCCCTGGGTTAGACGCAAGACGTATGCCAACCTTCCACAAGCCCCTCCTCAAGAGGAGGCTTCTCTCAGCAATAGGTGTGAGGGAGGGACCCTGAGTTTCTCGCCTCCAGTGGAATATACACCGAGAAACCATGACTTGAAAGGAGGCTGGATTTCCTTGCAGTGGCTTGAATACAGGCTCATCTTTCATCTCACAAGGAGAATGTTTGGGGATGTCTGAATCCCCTGTGGAGTCCCTAGAGAAAGCCCAAGGTCCCGACTCATTTCGACAGAATGCCTCACATTCCTTTGACACTTCGAGAGGCACGCGGAGTTCACTGCTTCCAAAAGTGACGATGCCTGACTCTTCTTGAACATTGAGAGGGGGCCACCCCCCCTTTAACCGAGAATATATCCCTTTTTCCCCCCTAACTCGGGGAAAAACCTTTAAAATTTCCCCTCGAACGGGGATACGCCCGATTCCCTTTTAAGAAATGCAAATAAATTTCCGTGTTTACCCAAAGCATGAAAGGGAACACCCGCCCTTGCTTAGGGATCTCGAAGAGCCCCCCAAGAACCCTGGAACTTTACAGGGACGTTAGGTCCCCCCCAGAAAGGCAAAACAGCTGAAATGTACCCCAAATAAACTCGGATGAGGTGCGATTCCGCTGCATTGATGCGGGGCCACCCCCCTTTCCCCAAATAAAAACACGACCGGGAAGGGCCTCACCCCTTTGGGGAAAACCCCAAAGGAGATACCCCGGGGAAACCGCCCCCAAGGTCGGAAAACACCCAATTTTCGAAAAAAGGGCCCAAAACCTCAAAGGAATACTCCTTGTCCCCCAAATTTTTTTTCGGAGGACCCTTGATTTCCTGGACTTGACAAAAGACGTTGCCAACCTTCCAAACCCCCCACAAGGGGAGGTTTCTCTCAGCAATAGGTGTTTGTGAGGGACCCTAAAGTTTGTGCCTAAAGTGGCATATACACCGAGAACCCCCTGACTTGAAAAGGCCGGGGTTTTCCTTGGTGGCTTGAATACGGGCCTCATCTTTCTTCTCTAAAGGGGAGAAGGGATGCCTGAATCCTTTTGTGGACCCCGGTAAGAAAGCCCAAGGTCCCCGCCTAAATTTCCTTTAAATGCCTCCCAGCCTTTGCCCCCTTTCGAGGGGCATGGGGATTTCCCACTGCTTCCAAAAGTGACAAAGCCGGACTTCTTTTTAACATTGAGGGGAAAACCCCAATATTTTGTGGCTACTTAAAAGGGGAAACCCGGGGGCTCCCCCCTTTACCTCGAAAAGCGCCCTTTTTCCCGTCCCAAAAAGCCTCGCAGAGTTTCTTTTGGTGCCCCCAAAACAAACAGGATTTCCCAAACGTCCCCTTGAAAAACCCCCGGCGTTTTAAAAGGGCCTTCCAGGCCGTAACCCCAAGAAAAATATCCCGGGTTCCCCCCCGCAACTCGAAAAAAAACCCCATGGGGACTCCCCCCTCAAAAGCGAGATGAGCCCCCCTTCCCCTTTCTTTGCATGCGACAATTTGGGAAAATCCTCATAAAGCATGAAAGGGGAAACCCCCCCAAAAACATGCTTGACAGACTCGAAGGTGCCCAAGAACACTTTTCACCCCCTCTAGGGGGAAAAATGGGGGTCACCCCAGAAAACCCTTTTGGACCCAGTACCCCAAATAAAACTCGAATGGGGCCCCGTTTCCCTCCTTTTATTGCCCTCCAGAGCCCCCCCCTTTTTCCCCCATCAAACACGAAAAAGGGGCCCTTAAATTCCTTTCCCGAAAAACCCCAAATTTTTTCCCCGAGAACACCGCTCAAGTCTAAGGAACACCAAGTTCAGCACAGCTATTTCGGGGGAATGCTCTTTTTCCCTGAAATCGCTGAATGAGACCCTGTTTCCCCTGGTTTTAGACACAAAGGGTTTGCCACCTTCCAAAAACCCCCAAGAGGGGGGTTCCGCAGCAATATTGTGAGGGAGGGGCCGGGGTTTGCTGCCTCAAGTAAAATTAAAAACCCCGAGAAGCCATGACTCAAAGGGTTGGATTTCCTTCAGTGGTTTGAATACAGGTTCATTTTTTCATCCCCCCAAGGAAAATTTTTTCTCTAAATCAGCTTGGAGTCAGTAGAGAAAACCCCCGGGGCCCCCCCTTTCCATTTCGACGGAAAATTCCTCCAGGGTTTTGACACCTCGAAAGCAGGGCAATTTCCCACTGTTTCCAAAAGTGGGGAAATCCCTGATTTTCTTAAACATTGAAGGAATCTAAATTTTACTGAGGCTACGGGAAAGGGGGGACAGGGGGCCCCCGCCCCCCCGAAAAAGCGCCCTTTTGCCCTCCAAGCCTCCGAGAGATTCCTAAGATGTCCCTTTTTTAATTTGACTTGAGTCCCGACTCTTTTGAACAAACCGTTTTTTGGGGGGGCCATCCCCGCCGAAACTCGAGAATATACCCCAGGCCCAGCCTCAACTGGGAAAAAAACCCATGAGACTTTTCCCCCTCGAACCCCGGGGATGAGGACCGTTTCCCCTTTTATTCCCTGCAAAAACAATTCCGTGATACCCATAAAGATTTTTAAGGGCATCAACTTTCCCTGAGGGATCGGAAGACCCCCAAAAAAACACGGTCCCCCCTCTACAGGGCTGAGGTCACCCCAAAGCAACGCAAAAGTGCTTTTATGTCCCCCAAAATAAACTCGAGACAGGTCCGATTCCGCGGCATTAATCCGGGCCCCCATCCCCCTTTCCCCATCAAAACACCCCCCCCAATGTCCTGCTCCCTTTTTGGAATCCGAGTACCCCGAGAACACCGTCCCAAGCCCGAGGAACAGAAAAAGTTCACCCACAGGAACTGGGGAAATGCCCTTGTCCCCCAAACCCGTTTCGGATGAGAGCAAAATTTCCCCCCTGCCCTTGCCCCAAAAAAGACTACCCAAACCTTCCAAAAGCCCCTAAAAAGGAGGCTTCTTGAAATTGGTGTGAGGGGGGGCCCCAAGTTTTTTGCCTCAAGTAAAATTTTACCCCGAAAAAGCCCTGACTTGAAAGGGAGGCCGGATTTCCTTGCAGGGGCTTAAAATCCCCGGCTTCTTTTCTTTCCACGGGGAAAATTTGGAGGGTTTAAACCCCTTGTGGACCCCTAGGAAAGCCCAAAAACCCCCGCCTAAATTTTCGACGGAAGGGCCCCCTTTCCTTTGACACCCGAAAAGCACGCATAGATAAATGTTTCCCAAAAAGTGACGATGTTAAATTCTTTTGGGGACTTTGGAGGGGAAATTTCCAAATATTTCTGTGGCTTTTGGGAAAAGGGAGCCTGCGTCCCGCATCACCCCCAAAAAAGCGCCCCTTTTTTGCCCCCCCAAATCCGCAAAGTTCCCGGGAGGTACCCTTTCATAACTAACGGGAGTCCCGAGGGCCCTAAAAAAAAAACGCTTTTTAAAGGGCCCCCCCCCCCTAAGCCCAAGAAATCCCCCAGGCCCCTCCGCAATCCGAGAAAAAATATTGATTCCCCCCTCGAAGCGAGATTTTGCCCCCCCATTCCCCTGCATTGCATCCCAGAGAAATTTCCCCGTGACCCTCATAAAGAAAGTAAGGACCTGGGATTTGCTTGAAAAGACTCGGAGAGTCCCTCAGAAAACGCCCACCCCCGTCTAGGGGACACTGAGGCCCCCCAAAGCAATGCGAAGGGCTCCTTTGTCCCCAAAAATTTAAATTCGAGATGGGGCCGGGTTCTCCTGTTTTGCCCCAGGTTTTTTCCCCCCAGTTCCCATAAAAAACAAACCAGGGGGATGACGTCCTTTATGCAACACCAGAGTTTCCCCCGGGAAAACCACCGCTCAAGTCTAGGGGAACCCCAAGTTAGCACGCATCTCAAAGGAATGCCCCTTTCCCCCCCCCCAAAATCATTTTCGTATGAGAGTGTTTCCCCCGGGGTTTTTAACCTCAAGCGTATGCCCCTTTCCCAAACAAGCCCCTCAAAAAGGGGCTTTTCTCAAAATATGTGGGGGGGAAGTGACCGTGAGTGTGTCCCCCTAAAGGGGAAATTTACACTGAAAAAACCCTTGACTCGAAAAGAGGCTGGTTTTCCCTTGCGTGGCTTGAATACAGATCATTTTTCATCTCAAAAAGGGGAAAGGAATTCTAATGAGCTGTGGAGTCCTTTAGAGAAAGCCCAGTTCCCCGCCCTTTTCGAGGGAAATCCCTCAAATGCCTTTGAAAACCTCGGAGGCAGGCGGAGTTAAACTGTTCAAAAGTGACGATCCTGATCTTCTTGAACATTGAGAGTAACCCGCAATTTAATGGGCTACCGGTAAGGGACATGGGTTTCCCCAACCCCTCTTGGGAAAAGGTTTCCTTTTGCCCTGCCATCCCTTCCAGAATTCCCCTGAGGTTTCCTCGTAACTACATAATTTTTCCCCGGTTTATCACGGAAACAAACACCTTTTTTTGGGGGCCCCCCCCCTTAAAACCGGGGAATTTACCCCAATTTCCCCCCTAAATCGGGGGAAAACCCAGAGCCCTTCCCCAACCCCAAAAGCGGATGGGGGACCAAATTCTCCGTATTGCATACAGATCAATTCCGTGATCCCCATAAAGCATGAAAGGGGCCCATTACTTGCTTGGGGAAATTCCGGGGAGAGCCCCAAGCACATTTGTGACACTTCTACGGGGCGCTGGGGTCCCCCCAAAAAGCAAAAAAGAGCAATAGTCCCCCAAAAAAATCGAGTGAGGTCAAATTCCGCTGCATTGAGTGCAGAAATTTTCCCCCGTTCCGCATCAAACCCCCATGGCCTGACTCCCTTTTAGGAAACCCCAGAAAACCCCGAGAAAAAACCGCCCCAAGTCAAGGGGAAACAGCAAGTTCAGACGGGAAATTTTTGGGGAATGCCCCTTTTATTTTTTCCCCCAAAAATCTTTTCGAGATGAGAGCTGTTTTCCCGGGCCTTTTGCCCAAAGACGAAGGCCAATTTTCCCACAACCCCCCAAAAGGGAGGAGGCTTCTTTCAGCAATAGGTGGAGTGGGGGAACCCTGAGTTTCCCTACCTCAAGGGGAAAAAATACCGAGAATCCCTGACTTAAAAGGGGGGCCGGATTTCCTTGCAGTGGTTGGGAAATACGGGCCCCATCGTTCATCTCAAAAGGAAAAGGGGATGTCTGAATCCGTTGCGGACCCCCTAGAGAAACCCCAAAGGTCCCCGCCTCTTTTTCGACGGAATGCCCCCCAAAAATACTTTTGACCCCCTCGGGGCACGCGGGGGGTTCACTTTTTTAAAAAAAGGGCCCCCGCCCCCCTGACTTCTTTTGGGAACTTTTAAGGGGGAAACCCAATTTTTTCTGTGGCTCTTAAAAGGGCCCCTGGGCCCTCCCCCCCTCACCTCGAGAAAACCCCCTTTTTTCCCCTCCCCAAGATTTCAAAAGTTCCCTGGGGTTTGTCCCTAAATAATAGACGGGAGTCCCGACGTCGAAACAAACACGGGGTTTTAAAGGGGCCATCGCCGCTTTAACTCAAGAATCCCCCCAGGTAAACCACCCAAAAAGAAAAAATATAAAAATTTCCCCTCAAGCCCAGAAGAGCCCCCCCTTCCCCTGCATTTTATGCAGACCCAAATTTTGTGATACTCATAAAAATGTATGGAGCCTCGACTTGCTTGACAGATTTTGAGGGGGGTACCCAAGAAAAACCCGTCCCCGACAAAAGGGACACGGGCTCAAACCCCAAACGAAGCCCAAGGAGCTCCATGTAAACCCCAAAAACAAATCGAGATGAGGCCCGATTCCCCCTGTATTTTTTCCAGAGCCACCCAAGTTTCCCCTCAAAGACACCAGTTGGGGTTTAGTTCTTTCGCAACCCAGAGATTCCCCCCAAACATCGTCTCCTCTAAGGAAACACCAATTCAGCACAGCAACTCGAGGGAAAAACCCCCTTTTCCCCCAAATCTTTCGAGATGAGAGCGATTCCCGGGGGTTTGACCAAAACGTTTTGCCAAAACCCTCCCCCAAACCCCCAAGAAGGGTTCTTTTAAAAAAGGTTTGGGTTTTAGGGAGGGGCCCCGAGTTTGCTACCTTCCCCCCAAAAAATGGGAAATACACCCAGAAACCCTGAAATCAAAAAGGGGGCCGGTTTTCCCTTTCGGGCTTGGGAAAAAGGGTTATTTTTCATCTACCCCAAGGAGAAGGGGTGTCCCGAATCCCTTGTAGGTTTCCCCAGAGAAAGCCCCGGTCCCCGCCGCATTTCGACAGAATGCCTCACATGCCTTTGACACCTTTGAAAAAAAACGTGGAGTTTTACTGCTTTCCCAAAAGGGGACATGCCCGATTTTTTGTAATTTTTAGAGGGAAACCAAATATTTCTGTGGCTCCCGGAAAGGGACCCTGGTCTCTCGTTTTCACTTCGAGAAGAACCCTTTTTCCTGCCCAAACCTTTGCAGGATTCCTGAGGTGTCCCTCAAAATAGACAGGAGTTCCCCACGTCGTGAACAAAACCCCGGTTTGAAAGGGGCCCTCCCCCCCGAAAATCGAGAATAAAACCCCCGGGGCCCCCCCCGCAAAACCCAGAAAAACCATGTAACTTTTCCCCTTTGAAGCGGATAGGCCCGATTCTCCTGGGATTTTCAAGAGAGCAATTCCGTGATCCCCCTCAAGCATGTTTGGGCCTTTACTTGCTTGGAAAGGATCTTTGAGAGAGAAACCCCCGGAAAAAGTGTCACAGGGCTAGAGGGGGCCCCGAGGGCACCCCCGAATGTGAAGGTGTTTTCCCTGCAACCCCCAAACAAATGGAGAGGGTGCCCCAAATTTTCCCGTACTGACCCCCAGAGCCCTCCCATTCCCCATCAAACAAGATTGAAAGGGTAGACTTTCTTTAACAACTCCAGAAGTTTCCCCCAGAACAAGTGCCAAGCCTAGACGAATAAAAAAGTTCTTTTGAAAAAACCCCCCGAGGAATGTTCCGTGGACCCCAAAAAGCCTGGAAATTTTAGCTGAATTTCCCCGGGCCCAAACGCAAGGGCTTATGCCCAAAAATCCACAAGCCCCTTTAAAAGCAGGGTTCTGGGCAGCAATAGATGGGAGGGGGGGACCCCAAATTTTTATCCTGAAGTGGGAAAATTTCACCGAGAAAACCCTGACTCCAACGGAGGCCCCAATTTTGCAGTGGCTTGAATACAGGTTTATCTTTTATCTCAAAAGGAGAAAGGGGGTCTGAAACAGCAGTGAAGTCCGAGGGGAAAGCTGATGTCCCCCCCTCATTTTTGGACGGAGTGCCTCACAAGCCTTTGACACACCCAGAGGCACGCAAAAAACCTGCTTCCCAAAAGTGACGGGTGCCCGACTTCTCATGAACATTTAAGGAAACCAAATATTTCTGTGGCTACAGGAAAGGGACCCCGGGTCTCCCCCCCTCACCTGGAGAAAGGGCCCCCTTTTTCCCCGCCAAACCTCGCAGATTTCCCAGGTGTCCCTCATAACTAGAAAAAAGAGTCGCGATGTTTTCTGGGAAAAAGCAAAGTGGGTTTTTAAAGGGCCCCCACCCGAACTCAAGAATTTTACCCCAGGGCCCCCCCCCAAATCGAGAAAAACCCTGAGACTTACCCCTCGAATCGAGATGAGTCCCCAAAATTTACCCCCATTGCATTTCGAGCAATTCCGTGATTCCCCATAAAGCATTTAAAGGGGCCCCCGACATGCTTTTAAAAATCTCGAAAAGAAATACCCCCCAACACTGTCACACGTCTAAAGGGACCTTTAGATCACACCCCCAAAGCGGGGGAGCTCCCCTTACCCCCAAAAACAAATTTGGGGTGAGGCCAGATTCTCCCGTATTTATCCAGGCCATCCCCTTCCCATCAAATAAGACCAGTGGGTGACTTCCCCTTTTCCAACTCCAGAGATTCCCCAAACACCGTTAAAGTTTGAGGAACACCAAAATTCACACAGCAACTCCAGGTATGCCCCCTTTTCCCCCAAATGCGTCCCAGATGGAAAATGATTCCCCCGGGGTTTGAGCAAGACGTATGCCAACCCCTTTTTCAAGGCCCCCCCAAAGAGGCCCTTCTCCCCAGCAAGGGGTGGGGAGGGGGGCCCCCGGTAAGCTGCCTAAGGAAAAACCGGGAAAAAACCATGAAATCGAAAAAGGGGGCTGGATTTTTTTGCAGTGGGGGGAAACAGGTACTTTTTATTCCCCAAGGAGAAGGGGTTTTCCCAATGACTGTGGCGTCCCCTAGAAAAAAGCCCGAGGGTTTCCCCCCCCTCATTTCGACGGAAAGCCCCCCACATGATTTAGAAAACCCCCGAGAGGCAAAGCGGATTTTACTGCTTCCAAAAAATGATGAGGGCCCGACTCTTTTTGAACATTGAGAGGAACCCAATATTACTATGGCTCTGGAAAGGGGCCCTGGGTCCCCCCGCCTCACCCCCGAGAGCTCCCTTTTGCCCTCTAAGCCTTCCCCGAGTTCCTGAGGTGTTCCCCGCAACTTGAAATGAAATCCCCCCGGGGTCACCAAAAAAAAACGTGTTTTTGAGGGGCCATCCCCGCCTTAACCCCGAGAAAAATACTCCAGGTCCCCGCCTCCCAAAATCGAGGAAAAACCCCCAGAATTTTTTCCCCCCCGAAGCGAGAGGAGGACCGATTCCTTTTATTCATGCAGAAACAAATTTCCCTGATACCCTTTAAGCAAGTAAGGGGGCCCACTTGTTGAGGATATCCCCAAAAGAGTTTTCCCCCAAAACATGTCCCCCTGTCCCACAGGGGCCCGAGGTCACCCGAGTAACGCGGGAAAAAGCTCCCTGTTTCCCCAAATAAAATCGGGGGGGGGGTGGAGGGCCGTTTTTCCCATGCATTTACTCCAAACCATCCCCCCTTCCCCATCACACACGACCCGTGGCCTGACTACCTTTAAGGGGAAAACCCCAAAAAAATTCCCCCAGAACCAGTCCCCAAAATTTGAGGAAAAAAGAAAGTCCAGCACAACAACTTAGGGGAAAGCTCCTTGTACCCCAAACGCCCAAGATGAGAGCGATTCCCTGGCCCTTTACAAGCCCTATGCCCAAAAATTTCCAAAAAAAAAAAAAAAAAACCCCCCAAAAAGGAGGATTCCCCATGCAATAGGGTGAGGGGGGGACCCCGATTTTTCTGCCTTTTAAGTGGGGAAAATTAAAACCGAAAAAAGCCCGGGGCTCGAAAGGAGGCCGGGTTTCTTGCAGTGGGCTTGAATACAGGCTCATGTTTCAAACTCACAAGGGAAGGGGTGCTTAATCCCTTGTTGGGTCCCTAGAGAAAACCCCAAAAACCCCCCCTCATTTCGATAGAATGCCTTTACATGCCTTTGACATCTCGAGAGCACAGGAGTTCAGGGGTTCCAAAAGTGACGTGCCTGACTTTTTCTTGAAAATTTAGAGGGAAACTCAAAATTTCTTGGTGGGCAATGGGAAAAGGGGGCCCCGGGGCTCCCCCCTCACCCCGGAAACATCCCTTTACCCCCGCCCGGTCTCGCAAAATTCCTGAGGTTCCCCCATAATAGGACAGGAAAACCCAAAGTCGCTGAACAAACCGCTTTTGGGGGGCCTTTGGGCCCGTAACTCAAGGATATACCCCAGGCCCCGCCGCAACCAGAGAAAAAAACCCTAAACTTTCCCCCCGAAACGGAAAGGTCCCAAATTTCCCCGCTTGCATGCAGACAATTCCCTATCCTTTTAAAGCAATAAGGACCCTCTTGCTTTACCAAAATTTCGAGAGAGTAACCCCCGAACACTTCACACTTTTTAGGGGACCTGGGCTCCCCCACAATGCGAAAGGGGCCCATGTACCCAAAAACTTTTCGAAGGGGGCCCATTTCTCCTGTATTGATTTCCCCCAAACCTTTCCCAGTTCCCCTCAAAAACACCCTGGCCCCGGTCCTTTACGCAAATCCAGGGGATTCCCCGGGAACCCCGTCTCAATTTAGAGGGGAAAAACCAAGTTTTTGCCAGCAACTTTTGAGGTATGCTCCTTTTCCCCCAAAAAATGTCGAATGGCGTGGGTTCCCCGGGGGGTTTGGGCGCCCAAAACGTTGCCAACCTTCCCCAAGCCCCCCAACAGGAAGGGTTCTCTCAGCAATTTGGGGTGAGGGGGGACCCTGAGTTTTTCCCTCCATGGAATAAACCCAGGAAACCAAAGACTTGGGAAAAGGGGGCTGGATTTTTCCCGAGTGGCTTGGAAAAACAGGCCATTTTCATTTCACCAAAGGAAAAAAGGGGTGTCTGAATCCCCCGTGGGAGTCCCCAAGAAAGCCCAAAAAGGGCCTGGACTCATTTCGACCGAATACCTAATGCCTTTTTTAAATTCGAGAGGGACGCAGAGTTCATGTTTTCCCAAAAAAACGATGCCTCTCTTTTTTGAACATTGAGAGGGAATTGCAATTTTTAAAGTGGCACTAGAAAGGGGCCCCGGGTTTTTTTCCCCCACCCGGAAGCTTTCCCCTTTTTTCCCCGCCAACCTTCCAGGATTCCCGAGGTGTTTTCCCCAAAACTAGACAAAGAGTCCCACCCTCACTGAACAAACCCTGTTTTGAGGGCCAAACCCCGCCCTTTAAATTTGAGAAAATTTTGCCAAATTTCCCCCCTCAACCTCGAGAAAAACATGAGACTTCCCCCTCGAAGCAAGATGAGGACCGAGTTCTCCTGTATTGCATGCAGAACAATTGCGTGATACCCACAAGCAAGTAAGGGAGCATCAACTTTTCCCTGACGGATCTGGAGAGAGTCCCAAGAACACTGTCACAAACCTCTACAGGGACCTGAGGTCAACTAGCAAACGCGAAAGTGCTATAGTACCCAAATAAACGCGAGACGAGTCCGATCCGCTGCATTGATTCCAGAGCCATTCCCCCGTTTCCCCACTCAAACACGACCAGCCGTCCCAAGTCTAGAGGGAACAGCAAGTTCAGCACAGCAACTCGAGGAGATGACTCCTTGTACCCCAAATCGTTTCGAGGTGAGAGGCTGATTTCCTGCCCTTGACGCAAGACATATGCCAACCTTTCCACAAGTCCCTCAAAATGGAGCTTCTCTCAGCAAATAGAGTGTGGAGGGACCCAGAGTTTTTGTTTGCCTCAAGTGGAATATACACCGAGAAGCCCTGACTTGAAAGGAGGCCGGATTTCCTTGCAGTGGCTTGAATACAGGGCTCATCTTTCATCTCACAAGGAGAAGGGATGTCTGAATCCCTTGTGGAGTCCCTAGAGAAAGCCCAAGCACCCCGCCTCATTTCGACGGAATGCTCCCACATGCCTTTGACACCTCGAAAGGCACGCAGAGTTCACTGCTTCCAAAAGTGACGATGCCTGAATTCTCTTGTACATTGAGAGGAATCCCAATATTTCTGTGGCTACTGGAAAGGGAGCCTGGGTCTCCCGCATCACCTCGAGAAGCGTCCCTTTTGCCCTGCCAAGTCTCGCAAAGATTCCTGAGGTATCCCTCATAACTAGACAGGAGTCCCGACGTCGCTGAACAAACACGCGTTTTGAAGGGCCATCTCCGCCTAAGTCAAGAATATACCCCAGGTCCCTGCCGCAACTCGAGAAAAAACATGTGACTTCCCTCGAAGCGAGATGAGTCCCCATTCACCTGCATTGCATGCAGAGCAATTCCGTGATCCTCATAAAGCATGTAAGGAGCCCCTCGACTTGCTTGACAGATCTCGAGAGAGTACCTCAAGAACACTGTCACACGTCTAGAGGGACACTGAGGTCACCCCAGACCACGCGAATGCGAAGGAGCTCCATGTACCCAAAATAAACTCGAGATGAGGCCCGATTCTCCTGTATTGACTCCAGAGCCATCCCCATTTCCCATCAAAAACGACCAGTGACTGACTTCCTTCACCCCTCGCAACACCAGAGATTCCCCGAGAACAACCGTCATCTCAAGTCTAGAGGAACACCAAGTTAAGCACAGCAACTCGAGGAATGCTCATTTTCCCCCAAATCATGTCGAGATGAGAGCTGATTCCCTGGGTTAGACGCAAGACGTATGCCAACCTTCCACAAGCCCCTCAAGAGGAGGCTTTTTCTCAGCAATATGTGTGAGGGAGGAGACCGTGAGTGTGTCGCCTCAAGTGGAATATACACTGAGAAAACCATGACTCGAAAGGAGGCAGGATTTCCATGCAGTGGCTTGAATACAGACTCATCTTTCATCTCACAAAGAGAAGTAATGTCTGAATGAGCTGTGGAGTCCTATAGAAAGCCCGAGTTGCCCCCGCCTCATTTCGACGGAATGCCTCACATGCCTTTGACACCTCGAGAGGCACACAGAGTTCACTGCTTCCAAAAGTGACGATGCCTGACGATCGTTTCTTGAACATTGAGAGTAATCGCAATATTAATGTGGCTACTGGAAAGGGACACTGGGTTTCCCACCTCACCTCGAGAAGCGTCCTTTTGCCTGCCAAGCCTTCCAGAGATTCCTGAGTTTTGTTCCTCGAAACTAGAAACATGAGTCCCCAACGTCCACTGAAACAAACACGTGTTTATTGAGGCCATCCCCGCCGTTAACTAGAGAATATACCCAAGTTCCCGGCCTCAACTCGAGGAAAAACCATGAGACTTCCCCCGTGAAGCAGAGATGAGGACCGATTCTCCTGATATTGCATGCCAGAACAATTTCCGTGATACCCCCCCCCATCAAGACATGTAAGGAGCAATTCGACTTGCTTGACGGATCTCAAAGAGAGATACCCCAAGAACACTGTCACAACGTCTACAGTGACCTGAGATCACCCCAGCAACGCGAAAGAGCTATCCATGTAACCCCAAATGAAACTCGAGATGATGTCCGGACTTCCGCTGCATTGAACTGCAGCATCCATCCCCCGTAACAGACATTGCAAACACGGAACCAGTGGCC
>JAJLRB010001088.1:0-39360 GCA_020976825.1 Odocoileus hemionus
TTACGGCGGGGATGGCCCTTCAAAACGCGTGTTTGTTCAGCGACGTCGGGGACTGCTGTCTAGTTATGAGGGACACCTCAGGAATCTCTGTGAGGCTTGGCAGGGCAAAAGGGGGACGCTTCTCGAGGTGAGGCGGGAGACCCAGGGTCCCTTTCCAGTAGCCACAGTAATATTGCGATTCCTCTCAATGTACAAAGAGAAGTCAGGCATCGTCACTTTTGGAAGCAGTGAACTCCCACGTGCCTCTCGAGGTGTCAAAGGCATGTGAGGCATTCTGTCGAAATGAGGCGGGGACCTCTGGCTTTCTCTAGGGACTCCACAGGGATTCAGACATCCCTTCTCCTTGTGAGATGAAAGAGGAGCCTGTATTCAAGCCACTGCAAGGAAATCCGGCCTCCTTTCGAGTCAGGCTTCTCGGTGTATATTCCACTTGAGGCAGCAAACTCAGGGTCCCTCCCTCACACCTATTGCTGAGAGAAGCCTCCTCTTGAGGGGCTTGTGGAAGGTTGGCATAAGTCTTGCCTCTATGCCAGGGAATCAACTCTCATCTCGAGACGATTTGGGGGAGAAGGAGCATTCCTCGAGTTGCTGTGCTGAACTTGCTGTTCCTCTAGACTTGGGACTGTGTTTCGGGGAATCTCTGGAGTTGCCTAAAGGAAGTCAGGCCACTGGTCATGTTTGATGGGGAACGGGGGATGGCTCTGGAGTCAATGCAGCGGAATCGGAACTCATCTTGAGTTGATTTGGGGTACATGGATCACTTTTGCGTTGCTGGGGTGACCTCAGGGACCCTGTAGACATGTGACAGTGTTCTTGGGGTGTCTCTCGAGATCCGTCAAGCACGTCGATGCTCCTTACATGCTTGATGGGTATCACGGAATTGTTCTGCATGTAATGCAGGAGAATCGGGCCTCATCTCTCTTCGACGGGGAAGTCTCATGGTTTTTCTCGAGTTTATGCGGGGGGACCTGGGTTATATTCTCCAGTTACGGCTGGGATTGCCCTTCAAAACGCGTGTTTGTTCAGCGACGTCGGGACTACAGTCTAGTTTCGAGGGACACCTAAGGAATCTCTGCGAGGCTTGGCAGGGCAAAAGGGACGCTTCTCGAGGTGATGCGGGAGACCCAGGTCCCTTTCCAGTTGCCACAGTAATATTGCGATTCCTCTCAATGTTCAAGAAGAATTAGGCATTGTCACTTTTGGAAGCAGTTAACTCTCGCGTGCCTCTCGAGGTGTCAAAAGCATGTGAGGCATTCCGTCGAAATGAGGCGGGGACCTCTGGCTTTCTCTAGGGACTCCACAGCGGATTCAGACATCCCTTCTCCTTGTGAGATGAAACACGAGCCAGTATTCAAGACACTGCAAGGAACTACGTCCTCCTTTCGAGTCAGGGCTTCTCGGTGTATATTCCACTTGAGGCAGCACACTCAGGGTCCCTCCCTCACACATATTGGTGAGAGAAGCCTCCTCTTGAGGGGCTTGTGGAAGGTTGGCATACATCTTGCGTCTAAGCCAGGGAATCAGCTCTCATCTCCAGACGATTTCGGGGAAAAGGAGCATTCCTCGAGTTGTTCTGCTGAACTTGGTGTTCCTCTAGACTTGAGACGGTGTTCTCAGGGAATCTCTGGAGTTGCGTAAGGAAAGTCAGGCCACTGGTCGTGTTTGATGGGGAACGGGGGATGGCTCTGGAGTCAATACAGGAGAATCGGGCCTCATCTCGAGTTGATTAGGTGTACATGGAGCTCCTTTACGTTGTTTGGGTGACCTCAGTGTCCCTCTAGACGTGTGACAGTGCTCTTGGGGATTCTCTCGAGATCCGTCAAGCGTATTGAGTCTCCTTACATGCTTTATGGGGATCACGGAATTGCTCTTCATGCAATGCAGGTGAATGGGTACTCATCTCGCTTCGAGGAGGAAGTCTCATGGTTTTTCTCGAGTTACGGCGGGGCCCTGGGTATATATTTGAGTTACGGCGGGATGGCCCTTCAAAACGGATGTTTGTTCAGTGACGGCTGGACTCCTGTCTAGTTATGAGGGACACCTCAGGAATATCTGCAAGGCTTGGCAGGGCAAAAGGGACGCTTCTCGAGGAGAGGCGGCAGACCCAGGTTCCCTTTCCAGTAGCCACAGAAATATTGGGATTCCTCTCAATTTACAAGGGAAGTCAGGCATCATTACTTTTGGAAGCAGTGAACTCCGCGTGCCTCTCGAGGTGTCAAAGGCATGTGAGGAATTCTGTCGAAATGAGGCGGGGACCTTGGCTTTCTCTAGGGACTCCACAGGGGATTCAGACATCCCTTCTCCCTGTGAGATGAAACTCGAGCCTATATTCAAGCCACTGCAAGGAAATCCGGCCTCCTTTCGAGTCAGGGCTTCTCGCTGTGTATTCCACTTGAGGCAGCAAACTCATGGTCCCTCCCTCACACATATTGCTGAGAGAAGCCTCCTCTTGAGGGGCTTGTGAACGTTGGCATACGTCTTGCGTCTAAGACAGGAATCAGCTCTTATCTTGAGACGATTTCACGGAAAAGGAGCATTTCTCGAGTTGCGGTGCTGAACTTGGTGTTCCTCTAGACTTGAGACGGTGTTCTTGGGGAATCTCTGGAGTTGCGTAAAGGAAATCAGGCCACTGGTCGTGTTTGATGGGGAACGGGGATGGCTCTGGAGTCAATACAGGAGAATCGGGCCTCATCTCGAGTTGATTTGGGGTACATGGAGCTCCTTCACGTGGCTGGGGTGACCTCACTGTCCCTCTAGACATGTGACAGTGATCTTGGGGTCTCTCTCGAGATCCGTCAAGCTAGTCGATGCTCCTTACATGCTTGATGGGTATCACGGAATTGTTCTGCATGCAATGCAGGAGAATCGGGCCTCATCTCGCTTCGAGGGGGAAGTTTCATGGTTTTTCTCGAATTGAGGCGGGGACCTGAGTTATATTCTTGAGTTACGGTGGGGATGGCCCTTCAAAACGCGTGTTTGTTCAGCGACGTTGGGACTCCTGTTTAGTTATGAGGTACACCACAGGGATTTCTGCGAGGCTTGGCAGGCAAAAGGGACGCTTCTCGAGGTGAGGCGGGAGACCCAGGGTCCCTTTCCAGTAGCCACAGAAATATTGGGATTCCTCTCAATGTACAATAGAAGTCAGGCATCGTCACTTTTGGAAGCAGTGAATGCCGCGTGTCTCTCGAGTTGTCAAAGCCATGTGAGGCATTCTGTCGAAATGACGCGGGGACCTTGGGCTTTCTCTAGGGACTCCACAGGGGATTCAAACATCCCTTCTCCTTGTGAGATGAAAGATGACCCTGTATTCAAGCCACTGCAAGGAAATCCGGCCTCCTTTTCAGTCAGGGCTTCTCAGTGTATATTCCACTTGAGGCAGCAAACTCAGGGTCCCTCCCTCACACCTATTGCTGAGATAAGCCTCCTCTTGTGTGGCTTGTGGAAGGTTGGCATACGTCTTGTGTCTATGCCAGGGAATCAGCTCTCATCTCAAGACGATTTCAGGGAAAAGGAGCATTCCTCGAGTTGCCGTGCTGAACTTGGTGTTCCTCTAGACTGGAGGCGGTGTTCTCGGGGAAACTCTGGAGTTGCGTAAATGACGTCAAGCCACTGTTCGTGTTTGATGGGAATGGCGGATGGCTCTGGAGTCAATACAGGAGAATCGGGCCTCATCTCAAGTTGATTTTGGGTACATGGAACTCCTTCTCGTTACTGGGGTGACCTCAGTGTCCCTCTAGACGTGTGACAGTGTTCTTGGGCACTCTCTTGAGATCTGTCAAGCAAGTCGAGGCTCCTTACATGCTTTATGGGGATCTCGGAATTGCTCTTCATGCAATACAGGTGAATGGGGTTACATCTCCCTTCGAGGGCGAAGTCTCATGGCTTTTCTCGAGCTGAGGCGGGGACATGGGGTATATTCTCGAGTTACGCTGGGGATGGCCCTTCAAAACGCGTGTTTGTTCAGCGACGTCGGGACTCCTGTCTAGTTATGAGGGACGCCTCAGGAATCTTTGCGAGACTTGGCAGGGCAAAAGGGACGCTTCTCGAGGTGATTCGGAAGACCCAGGCTCCCTTTCCAGTAGCCACAGAAATATTGGGATTCCTCTCAATGTTCAAGGGAACTCAGGCATCGTCACTTTTGGAAGCAGTGAACTCCGCTTGTCTCTCGAGGTGTCAAAGGCACGTGAGGTATTTCGTCGAAATGAGGCGGGGATCTCGGGCTTTCTCTTGGGACTCTAGAGCTGCTTCAGACATACCTTCTCCTTGTGAGAGGAAAGATGAGCCTGTATTCAAGCCACTGCAAGGAAATTCGGCCTTCTTTTGAGTTACGGCTTCTCGGTATATATTCCACTTGAGGCAGCAAACTCAGGGTCCCTCACTCACACCTATTGCTGAGAGAAGCCTCCTCCTTAGGCGCTTGTGTAAGGTTGGCATACGTCTTGCTTCTAGGCCAGGGAATCAGCTCTCATCTCCAGGCAATTTGGGGTCCATGGAGCATTCCTCGAGTTGTTCTGCTGAACTTAGTATTCCTCTAGGCTTGGCACATTGTTCTCGGGGAACTTCTGGAGTTGCCTAAAGGAAGTCTAGCCACTGGTCCTGTTTGATGGGGAACGGGGGATGGCACTGGAGTCAATACAGGAGAATCGGGCCTCATCTCGAGTTGATTTGTGGTACAAGGAGCTCCTTTACGTTGCTTGGGTGACCTCAGGGTCCCTCTAGACCTGTGACAGTGTTCTTGGGGTCTCTCTCGAGATCTGTCAAGCAACTCGAGGCTCCATACATGCTTGATGAGGATCACGGAATTATTCTGCATGCAATGCAGGTGAATGGGTACTAATCTCGCTTCGAGGGGGAAGTCTCATGGTTTTTCTCGAGTTGCGGCGGGGCCCTGGGGTATATTCTTGAGTTACGGCGGGGATGGCCCTTCATAACGCGTGTTTGTTCAGCGACGTCGGGACTGCTGTCTAGTTATGAGGGACACCTCAGGAATCTCTGCAAGGCTTGGAAGGGCAAAAGGGACGCCTCTCGAGGTGAGGCGGCAGACCCAGGGTCCCTTTCCAGTAGCCACAGTAATATTGCGATTCCTCTCAATGTACAAGAGAAGTCAGGCCTCAATACTTTTGGAAGCAGTGAACTCCGCTTGCCTCTCGAGGTGTCAAAGGCATGTGAGGCATTCTGTCGAAATGAGGCGGGGACCTCTGGCTTTCTCTAGGGATTCCACAGGGGATTCAGACATCCCTTCTCCTTGTGAGATGAAAGAGGAGCCTGTATTCAAGCCACTGAAAGGAAATCCGGCCTCCTTTCGAGTCAGGACTTCTCGGTGTATATTCCACTTGAGGCAGCAAACTCAGGGTCCCTCCCTCACACCTATTGCTGAGAGAAGCCTCCTCTTGAGGGGCTTGTGGAAGGTTGGCATAAGTCTTGCCTCTATGCCAGGGAATCAACTCTCATCTCGAGACGATTTGGGGGAGAAGGAGCATTCCTCGATTTGCTGTGCTGAACTTGCTGTTCCTCTAGACTTGGGACTGTGTTCTCGGGGAATCTCTGGAGTTGCCTAAAGGAAGTCAGGCCACTGGTCATGTTTGATGGGGAACGGGGGATGGCTCTGGAGTCAATGCAGCGGAATCGGAACTCATCTTGAGTTGATTTGGGGTACATGGATCACTTTTGCGTTGCTGGGGTGACCTCAGGGACCCTGTAGACATGTGACAGTGTTCTTGGGGTGTCTCTCGAGATCCGTCAAGCACGTCGATGCTCCTTACATGCTTGATGGGTATCACGGAATTGTTCTGCATGTAATGCAGGAGAATCGGGCCTCATCTCTCTTCGACGGGGAAGTCTCATGGTTTTTCTCGAGTTTATGCGGGGACCTGGGTTATATTCTCCAGTTACGGCTGGGATTGCCCTTCAAAACGCGTGTTTGTTCAGCGACGTCGGCACTACAGTCTAGTTTCGAGGGACACCTAAGGAATCTCTGCGAGGCTTGGCAGGGCAAAAGGGACGCTTGTCGAGGTGATGCGGGAGACCCAGGGTCCCTTTCCAGTTGCCACAGTAATATTGCGATTCCTCTCAATGTTCAAGAAGAATTAGGCATTGTCACTTTTGGAAGCAGTTAACTCCGCGGGCCTCTCGAGGTGTCAAAAGCATGTGAGGCATTCCGTCGAAATGAGGCGGGGACCTCTGGCTTTCTCTAGGGACTCCACAGGTTATTCAGACATCCCTTCTCCTTGTGAGATGAAACACGAGCCAGTATTCAAGACACTGCAAGGAACTACGTCCTCCTTTCGAGTCAGGGCTTCTCGGTGTATATTCCACTTGAGGCAGCACACTCAGGGTCTCTCCCTCACACATATTGGTGAGAGAAGCCTCCTCTTGAGGGGCTTGTGGAAGGTTGGCATACATCTTGCGTCTAAGCCAGGGAATCAGCTCTCATCTCCAGACGATTTCGGGGAAAAGGAGCATTCCTCGAGTTGTTCTGCTGAACTTGGTGTTCCTCTAGACTTGAGACGGTGTTCTCAGGGAATCTCTGGAGTTGCGTAAGGAAAGTCAGGCCACTGGTCGTGTTTGATGGGGAACGGGGGATGGCTCTGGAGTCAATACAGGAGAATCGGGCCTCATCTCGAGTTGATTAGGTGTACATGGAGCTCCTTTACGTTGTTTGGGTGACCTCAGTGTCCCTCTAGACGTGTGACAGTGTTCTTGGGGATTCTCTCGAGATCCGTGCAGCGTATTGAGTCTCCTTACATGCTTTATGGGGATCACGGAATTGCTCTTCATGCAATGCAGGTGAATGGGTACTCATCTCGCTTCGAGGAGGAAGTCTCATGGTTTTTCTCGAGTTACGGCGGGGGCCCTGGGGTATATATTTGAGTTACGGCGGGATGGCCCTTCAAAACGGATGTTTGTTCAGTGACGGCTGGACTCCTGTCTAGTTATGAGGGACACCTCAGGAATATCTGCAAGGCTTGGCAGGGCAAAAGGGACGCTTCTCGAGGAGAGCCGGCAGACCCAGGTTCCCTTTCCAGTAGCCACGGAAATATTGGGATTCCTCTCAATTTACAAGGGAAGTCAGGCATCGTTACTTTTGGAAGCAGTGAACTCTCGCGTGCCTCTCGAGGTGTCAAAGGCATGTGAGGAATTCTGTCGAAATGAGGCGGGAACCTTGGCTTTCTCTAGGGACTCCACAGGGGATTCAGACATCCCTTCTCCCTGTGAGATGAAACTCGAGCCTATATTCAAGCCACTGCAAGGAAATCCGGCCTCCTTTCGAGTCAGGGCTTCTCGCTGTATATTCCACTTGAGGCAGCAAACTCAGGGTCCCTCCCTCACACATATTGCTGAGAGAAGCCTCCTCTTGAGGGGCTTGTTGAACGTTGGCATACGTCTTGCGTCTAAGACAGGAATCAGCTCTTATCTTGAGACGATTTCACGGAAAAGGAGCATTTCTCGAGTTGCGGTGCTGAACTTGGTGTTCCTCTAGACTTGAGACGGTGTTCTTGGGGAATCTCTGGAGTTCCGTAAAGGAAATCAGGCCACTGGTCGTGTTTGATGGGGAACGGGGGATGGCTCTGGAGTCAATACAGGAGAATCGGGCCTCATCTCGAGTTGATTTGGGGTACATGGAGCTCCTTCACGTGGCTGGGGTGACCTCACTGTCCCTCTAGCCATGTGACAGTGATCTTGGGGTCTCTCTCGAGATCCGTCAAGCTAGTCGATGCTCCTTACATGCTTGATGGGTATCACGGAATTGTTCTGCATGCAATGCAGGAGAATCGGGCCTCATCTCGCTTCGAGGGGGAAGTTTCATGGTTTTTCTCGAATTGAGGCGGGGACCTGAGTTATATTCTTGAGTTACGGTGGGGATGGCCCTTCAAAACGCGTGTTTGTTCAGCGACGTTGGGACTCCTGTTTAGTTATGAGGTACACCACAGGGATCTCTGCGAGGCTTGGCAGGCAAAAGGGACGCTTCTCGAGGTGAGGCGGGAGACCCAGGGTCCCTTTCCAGTAGTAGCCACAGAAATATTGGGATTCCTCTCAATGTACAATAGAAGTCAGGCATCGTCACTTTTGGAAGCAGTGAATGCCGCGTGTCTCTCGAGTTGTCAAAGCCATGTGAGGCATTCTGTCGAAATGACGCGGGGACCTTGGGCTTTCTCTAGGGACTCCACAGGGGATTCAAACATCCCTTCTCCTTGTGAGATGAAAGATGACCCTGTATTCAAGCCACTGCAAGGAAATCCGGCCTCCTTTTCAGTCAGGGCTTCTCAGTGTATATTCCACTTGAGGCAGCAAACTCAGGGTCCCTCCCTCACACCTATTGCTGAGATAAGCCTCCTCTTGTGTGGCTTGTGGAAGGTTGGCATACGTCTTGTGTCTATGCCAGGGAATCAGCTCTCATCTCAAGACGATTTCAGGGAAAAGGAGCATTCCTCGAGTTGCCGTGCTGAACTTGGTGTTCCTCTAGACTGGAGGCGGTGTTCTCGGGGAAACTCTGGAGTTGCGTAAATGACGTCAAGCCACTGTCGTGTTTGATGTGGAATGGGGGATGGCTCTGGAGTCAATACAGGAGAATCGGGCCTCATCTCGAGTTGATTTTGGGTACATGGAACTCCTTCTCGTTACTGGGGTGACCTCAGTGTCCCTCTAGACGTGTGACAGTGTTCTTGGGCACTCTCTTGAGATCTGTCAAGCAAGTTGAGGCTCCTTACATGCTTTATGGGGATCTCGGAATTGCTCTTCATGCAATACAGGTGAATGGGGTTACATCTCCCTTCGAGGGCGAAGTCTCATGGCTTTTCTCGAGCTGAGGCGGGGACATGGGGTATATTCTCGAGTTACGCTGGGGATGGCCCTTCAAAACGCGTGTTTGTTCAGCGACGTCGGGACTCCTGTCTAGTTATGAGGGACGCCTCAGGAATCTTTGCGAGACTTGGCAGGGCAAAAGGGACGCTTCTCGAGGTGATTCGGGAAGACCCAGGCTCCCTTCCAGTAGCCACAGAAATATTGGGGATTCCTCTCAATGTTCAAGGGAACTCAGGCATCGTCACTATTGGAAGCAGTGAACTCCGCTTGTCTCTCGAGGTGTCAAAGGCACGTGAGGTATTTCGTCGAAATGAGGCGGGGATCTCGGGATTTCTCTTGGGACTCTAGAGCTGCTTCAGACATACCTTCTCCTTGTGAGAGGAAAGATGAGCCTGTATTCAAGCCACTGCAAGGAAATTCAGCCTTCTTTTGAGTTACGGCTTCTCGGTATATATTCCACTTGAGGCAGCAAACTCAGGGTCCCTCCATCACACCTATTGCTGAGAGAAGCCTCCTCCTTAGGCGCTTGTGTAAGGTTGGCATACGTCTTGCTTCTAGGCCAGGGAATCAGCTCTCATCTCCAGGCAATTTGGGGTCCATGGAGCATTCCTCGAGTTGTTCTGCTGAACTTAGTATTCCTCTAGGCTTGGCACATTGTTCTCGGGGAACTTCTGGAGTTGCCTAAAGGAAGTCTAGCCACTGGTCCTGTTTGATGGGGAACGGGGGATGGCACTGGAGTCAATACAGGAGAATCGGGCCTCATCTCGAGTTGATTTGTGGTACAAGGAGCTCCTTTACGTTGCTTGGGTGAACTCAGGGTCCCTCTAGACCTGTGACAGTGTTCTTGGGGAGTCTCTCGAGATCTGTCAAGCAACTCGAGGCTCCATACATGCTTGATGAGGATCACGGAATTATTCTGCATGCAATGCAGGTGAATGGGTACTAATCTCGCTTCGAGGGGGAAGTCTCATGGTTTTTCTCGAGTTGCGGCGGGGCCCTGGGGTATATTCTTGAGTTACGGCGGGGATGGCCCTTCATAACGCGTGTTTGTTCAGCGACGTCGGGACTGCTGTCTAGTTATGAGGGACACCTCAGGAATCTCTGCAAGGCTTGGAAGGGCAAAAGGGACGCTTCTCGAGGTGAGGCGGCAGACCCAGGGTCCCTTTCCAGTAGCCACAGTAATATTGCGATTCCTCTCAATGTACAAGAGAAGTCAGGCCTCAATACTTTTGGAAGCAGTGAACTCCGCTTGCCTCTCGAGGTGTCAAAGGCATGTGAGGCATTCTGTCGAAATGAGGCGGGGACCTCTGGCTTTCTCTAGGGATTCCACAGGGGATTCAGACATCCCTTCTCCTTGTGAGATGAAAGAGGAGCCTGTATTCAAGCCACTGAAAGGAAATCCGGCCTCCTTTCGAGTCAGGACTTCTCGGTGTATATTCCACTTGAGGCAGCAAACTCAGGGTCCCTCCCTCACACCTATTGCTGAGAGAAGCCTCCTCTTGAGGGGCTTGTGGAAGGTTGGCATAAGTCTTGCCTCTATGCCAGGGAATCAACTCTCATCTCGAGACGATTTGGGGGAGAAGGAGCATTCCTCGATTTGCTGTGCTGAACTTGCTGTTCCTCTAGACTTGGGACTGTGTTCTCGGGGAATCTCTGGAGTTGCCTAAAGGAAGTCAGGCCACTGGTCATGTTTGATGGGGAACGGGGGATGGCTCTGGAGTCAATGCAGCGGAATCGGAACTCATCTTGAGTTGATTTGGGGTACATGGATCACTTTTGCGTTGCTGGGGTGACCTCAGGGACCCTGTAGACATGTGACAGTGTTCTTGGGGTGTCTCTCGAGATCCGTCAAGCACGTCGATGCTCCTTACATGCTTGATGGGTATCACGGAATTGTTCTGCATGTAATGCAGGAGAATCGGGCCTCATCTCTCTTCGACGGGGAAGTCTCATGGTTTTTCTCGAGTTTATGCGGGGACCTGGGTTATATTCTCCAGTTACGGCTGGGATTGCCCTTCAAAACGCGTGTTTGTTCAGCGACGTCGGCACTACAGTCTAGTTTCGAGGGACACCTAAGGAATCTCTGCGAGGCTTGGCAGGGCAAAAGGGACGCTTCTCGAGGTGAGGCGGGAGACCCAGGGTCCCTTTCCAGTTGCCACAGTAATATTGCGATTCCTCTCAATGTTCAAGAAGAATTAGGCATTGTCACTTTTGGAAGCAGTTAACTCCGCGGGCCTCTCGAGGTGTCAAAAGCATGTGAGGCATTCCGTCGAAATGAGGCGGGGACCTCTGGCTTTCTCTAGGGACTCCACAGGTTATTCAGACATCCCTTCTCCTTGTGAGATGAAACACGAGCCAGTATTCAAGACACTGCAAGGAACTACGTCCTCCTTTCGAGTCAGGGCTTCTCGGTGTATATTCCACTTGAGGCAGCACACTCAGGGTCTCTCCCTCACACATATTGGTGAGAGAAGCCTCCTCTTGAGGGGCTTGTGGAAGGTTGGCATACATCTTGCGTCTAAGCCAGGGAATCAGCTCTCATCTCCAGACGATTTCGGGGAAAAGGAGCATTCCTCGAGTTGTTCTGCTGAACTTGGTGTTCCTCTAGACTTGAGACGGTGTTCTCAGGGAATCTCTGGAGTTGCGTAAGGAAAGTCAGGCCACTGGTCGTGTTTGATGGGGAACGGGGGATGGCTCTGGAGTCAATACAGGAGAATCGGGCCTCATCTCGAGTTGATTAGGTGTACATGGAGCTCCTTTACGTTGTTTGGGTGACCTCAGTGTCCCTCTAGACGTGTGACAGTGCTCTTGGGGATTCTCTCGAGATCCGTGCAGCGTATTGAGTCTCCTTACATGCTTTATGGGGATCACGGAATTGCTCTTCATGCAATGCAGGTGAATGGGTACTCATCTCGCTTCGAGGAGGAAGTCTCATGGTTTTTCTCGAGTTACGGCGGGGCCCTGGGGTATATATTTGAGTTACGGCGGGGATGGCCCTTCAAAACGGATGTTTGTTCAGTGACGTCTGGACTCCTGTCTAGTTATGAGGGACACCTCAGGAATATCTGCAAGGCTTGGCAGGGCAAAAGGGACGCTTCTCGAGGAGAGCCGGCAGACCCAGGTTCCCTTTCCAGTAGCCACGGAAATATTGGGATTCCTCTCAATTTACAAGGGAAGTCAGGCATCATTACTTTTGGAAGCAGTGAACTCCGCGTGCCTCTCGAGGTGTCAAAGGCATGTGAGGAATTCTGTCGAAATGAGGCGGGAACCTTGGGCTTTCTCTAGGGACTCCACAGGGGATTCAGACATCCCTTCTCCCTGTGAGATGAAACTCGAGCCTATATTCAAGCCACTGCAAGGAAATCCGGCCTCCTTTCGAGTCAGGGCTTCTCGCTGTATATTCCACTTGAGGCAGCAAACTCATGGTCCCTCCCTCACACATATTGCTGAGAGAAGCCTCCTCTTGAGGGGCTTGTTGAACGTTGGCATACGTCTTGCGTCTAAGACAGGAATCAGCTCTTATCTTGAGACGATTTCACGGAAAAGGAGCATTTCTCGAGTTGCGGTGCTGAACTTGGTGTTCCTCTAGACTTGAGACGGTGTTCTTGGGGAATCTCTGGAGTTCCGTAAAGGAAATCAGGCCACTGGTCGTGTTTGATGGGGAACGGGGGATGGCTCTGGAGTCAATACAGGAGAATCGGGCCTCATCTCGAGTTGATTTGGGGTACATGGAGCTCCTTCACGTGGCTGGGGTGACCTCACTGTCCCTCTAGCCATGTGACAGTGATCTTGGGGTCTCTCTCGAGATCCGTCAAGCTAGTCGATGCTCCTTACATGCTTGATGGGTATCACGGAATTGTTCTGCATGCAATGCAGGAGAATCGGGCCTCATCTCGCTTCGAGGGGGAAGTTTCATGGTTTTTCTCGAATTGAGGCGGGGACCTGAGTTATATTCTTGAGTTACGGTGGGGATGGCCCTTCAAAACGCGTGTTTGTTCAGCGACGTTGGGACTCCTGTTTAGTTATGAGGTACACCACAGGGATTTCTGCGAGGCTTGGCAGGCAAAAGGGACGCTTCTCGAGGTGAGGCGGGAGACCCAGGGTCCCTTTCCAGTAGCCACAGAAATATTGGGATTCCTCTCAATGTACAATAGAAGTCAGGCATCGTCACTTTTGGAAGCAGTGAATGCCGCGTGTCTCTCGAGTTGTCAAAGCCATGTGAGGCATTCTGTCGAAATGACGCGGGGACCTTGGGCTTTCTCTAGGGACTCCACAGGGGATTCAAACATCCCTTCTCCTTGTGAGATGAAAGATGACCCTGTATTCAAGCCACTGCAAGGAAATCCGGCCTCCTTTTCAGTCAGGGCTTCTCAGTGTATATTCCACTTGAGGCAGCAAACTCAGGGTCCCTCCCTCACACCTATTGCTGAGATAAGCCTCCTCTTGTGTGGCTTGTGGAAGGTTGGCATACGTCTTGTGTCTATGCCAGGGAATCAGCTCTCATCTCAAGACGATTTCAGGGAAAAGGAGCATTCCTCGAGTTGCCGTGCTGAACTTGGTGTTCCTCTAGACTGGAGGCGGTGTTCTCGGGGAAACTCTGGAGTTGCGTAAATGACGTCAAGCCACTGTTCGTGTTTGATGGGAATGGGGATGGCTCTGGAGTCAATACAGGAGAATCGGGCCTCATCTCGAGTTGATTTTGGGTACATGGAACTCCTTCTCGTTACTGGGGTGACCTCAGTGTCCCTCTAGACGTGTGACAGTGTTCTTGGGGCACTCTCTTGAGATCTGTCAAGCAAGTTGAGGCTCCTTACATGCTTTATGGGGATCTCGGAATTGCTCTTCATGCAATACAGGTGAATGGGGTTACATCTCCCTTCGAGGGCGAAGTCTCATGGCTTTTCTCGAGCTGAGGCGGGGACATGGGGTATATTCTCGAGTTACGCTGGGGATGGCCCTTCAAAACGCGTGTTTGTTCAGCGACGTCGGGACTCCTGTCTAGTTATGAGGGACGCCTCAGGAATCTTTGCGAGACTTGGCAGGGCAAAAGGGACGCTTCTCGAGGTGATTCGGAAGACCCAGGCTCCCTTTCCAGTAGCCACAGAAATATTGGGATTCCTCTCAATGTTCAAGGGAACTCAGGCATCGTCACTATTGGAAGCAGTGAACTCCGCTTGTCTCTCGAGGTGTCAAAGGCACGTGAGGTATTTCGTCGAAATGAGGCGGGGATCTCGGGCTTTCTCTTGGGACTCTAGAGCTGCTTCAGACATACCTTCTCCTTGTGAGAGGAAAGATGAGCCTGTATTCAAGCCACTGCAAGGAAATTCAGCCTTCTTTTGAGTTACGGCTTCTCGGTATATATTCCACTTGAGGCAGCAAACTCAGGGTCCCTCCATCACACCTATTGCTGAGAGAAGCCTCCTCCTTAGGCGCTTGTGTAAGGTTGGCATACGTCTTGCTTCTAGGCCAGGGAATCAGCTCTCATCTCCAGGCAATTTGGGGTCCACGGAGCATTCCTCGAGTTGTTCTGCTGAACTTAGTATTCCTCTAGGCTTGGCACATTGTTCTCGGGGAACTTCTGGAGTTGCCTAAAGGAAGTCTAGCCACTGGTCCTGTTTGATGGGGAACGGGGGATGGCACTGGAGTCAATACAGGAGAATCGGGCCTCATCTCGAGTTGATTTGTGGTACATGGAGCTCCTTTACGTTGCTTGGGTGACCTCAGGGTCCCTCTAGACCTGTGACAGTGTTCTTGGGGACTCTCTCGAGATCTGTCAAGCAACTCGAGGCTCCATACATGCTTGATGAGGATCACGGAATTGCTCTGCATGCAATGCAGGTGAATGGGTACTAATCTCGCTTCGAGGGGGAAGTCTCATGGTTTTTCTCGAGTTGCGGCGGGGCCCTGGGGTATATTCTTGAGTTACGGCGGGGATGGCCCTTCATAACGCGTGTTTGTTCAGCGACGTCGGGACTGCTGTCTAGTTATGAGGGACACCTCAGGAATCTCTGCAAGGCTTGGAAGGGCAAAAGGGGGCGCTCTCGAGGTGAGGCGGCAGACCCAGGGTCCCTTTCCAGTAGCCACAGTAATATTGCGATTCCTCTCAATGTACAAGAGAACTCAGGCCTCAATACTTTTGGAAGCAGTGAACTCCGCTTGCCTCTCGAGGTGTCAAAGGCATGTGAGGCATTCTGTCGAAATGAGGCGGGGACCTCTGGCTTTCTCTAGGGATTCCACAGGGGATTCAGACATCCCTTCTCCTTGTGAGATGAAAGAGGAGCCTGTATTCAAGCCACTGAAAGGAAATCCGGCCTCCTTTCGAGTCAGGACTTCTCGGTGTATATTCCACTTGAGGCAGCAAACTCAGGGTCCCTCCCTCACACCTATTGCTGAGAGAAGCCTCCTCTCTTGAGGGGCTTGTGGAAGGTTGGCATAAGTCTTGCCTCTATGCCAGGGAATCAACTCTCATCTCGAGACGATTTGGGGGAGAAGGAGCATTCCTCGATTTGCTGTGCTGAACTTGCTGTTCCTCTAGACTTGGGACTGTGTTCTCGGGGAATCTCTGGAGTTGCCTAAAGGAAGTCAGGCCACTGGTCATGTTTGATGGGGAACGGGGGATGGCTCTGGAGTCAATGCAGCGGAATCGGAACTCATCTTGAGTTGATTTGGGGTACATGGATCACTTTTGCGTTGCTGGGGTGACCTCAGGGACCCTGTAGACATGTGACAGTGTTCTTGGGGTGTCTCTCGAGATCCGTCAAGCACGTCGATGCTCCTTACATGCTTGATGGGTATCACGGAATTGTTCTGCATGTAATGCAGGAGAATCGGGCCTCATCTCTCTTCGACGGGGAAGTCTCATGGTTTTTTTCTCGAGTTTATGCGGGGACCTGGGTTATATTCTCCAGTTACGGCTGGGATTGCCCTTCAAAAACGCGTGTTTGTTCAGCGACGTCGGCACTACAGTCTAGTTTCGAGGGACACCTAAGGAATCTCTGCGAGGCTTGGCAGGGCAAAAGGGACGCTTCTCGAGGTGAGGCGGGAGACCCAGGGTCCCTTTCCAGTTGCCACAGTAATATTGCGATTCCTCTCAATGTTCAAGAAGAATTAGGCATTGTCACTTTTGGAAGCAGTGAACTCCGCGGGCCTCTCGAGGTGTCAAAAGCATGTGAGGCATTCCGTCGAAATGAGGCGGGGACCTCTGGCTTTCTCTAGGGACTCCACAGGTTGTTCAGACATCCCTTCTCCTTGTGAGATGAAACACGAGCCAGTATTCAAGACACTGCAAGGAACTACGTCCTCCTTTCGAGTCAGGGCTTCCCGGTGTATATTCCACTTGAGGCAGCACACTCAGGGTCTCTCCCTCACACATATTGGTGAGAGAAGCCTCCTCTTGAGGGGCTTGTGGAAGGTTGGCATACATCTTGCGTCTAAGCCAGGGAATCAGCTCTCATCTCCAGACGATTTCGGGAAAAAGGAGCATTCCTCGAGTTGTTCTGCTGAACTTGGTGTTCCTCTAGACTTGAGACGGTGTTCTCAGGGAATCTCTGGAGTTGCGTAAGGAAAGTCAGGCCACTGGTCGTGTTTTGATGGGAACGGGGGATGGCTCTGGAGTCAATACAGGAGAATCGGGCCTCATCTCGAGTTGATTAGGTGTACATGGAGCTCCTTTACGTTGTTTGGGTGACCTCAGTGTCCCTCTCTGACGTGTGACAGTGCTCTTGGGGATTCTCTCGAGATCCGTGCAGCGTATTGAGTCTCCTTACATGCTTTATGGGGATCACGGAATTGCTCTTCATGCAATGCAGGTGAATGGGTACTCATCTCGCTTCGAGGAGGAAGTCTCATGGTTTTTCTCGAGTTACGGCGGGGCCCTGGGGTATATATTTGAGTTACGGCGCAGATGGCCCTTCAAAACGGATGTTTGTTCAGTGACGTCTGGACTCCTGTCTAGTTATGAGGGACACCTCAGGAATATCTGCAAGGCTTGGCAGGGCAAAAGGGACGCTTCTCGAGGAGAGCCGGCAGACCCAGGTTCCCTTTCCAGTAGCCACGGAAATATTGGGATTCCTCTCAATTTACAAGGGAAGTCAGGCATCGTTACTTTTGGAAGCAGTGAACTTCGCGTGCCTCTCGAGGTGTCAAAGGCATGTGAGGAATTCTGTCGAAATGAGGCGGGAACCTTGAGCTTTCTCTAGGGACTCCACAGGGGATTCAGACATCCCTTCTCCCTGTGAGATGAAACTCGAGCCTATATTCAAGCCACTGCAAGGAAATCCGGCCTCCTTTCGAGTCAGGGCTTCTCGCTGTGTATTCCACTTGAGGCAGCAAACTCATGGTCCCTCCCTCACACATATTGCTGAGAGAAGCCTCCTCTTGAGGGGCTTGTTGAACGTTGGCATACGTCTTGCGTCTAAGACAGGAATCAGCTCTTATCTTGAGACGATTTCACGGAAAAGGAGCATTACTCGAGTTGCGGTGCTGAACTTGGTGTTCCTCTAGACTTGAGACGGTGTTCTTGGGGAATCTCTGGAGTTGCGTAAAGGAAATCAGGCCACTGGTCGTGTTTGATGGGGAACGGGGGATGGCTCTGGAGTCAATACAGGAGAATCGGGCCTCATCTCGAGTTGATTTGGGGTACATGGAGCTCCTTCACGTGGCTGGGGTGACCTCACTGTCCCTCTAGCCATGTGACAGTGATCTTGGGGTCTCTCTCGAGATCCGTCAAGCTAGTCGATACTCCTTACATGCTTGATGGGTATCACGGAATTGTTCTGCATGCAATGCAGGAGAATCGGGCCTCATCTCGCTTCGAGGGGGAAGTTTCATGGTTTTTCTCGAATTGAGGCGGGGACCTGAGTTATATTCTTGAGTTACGGTGGGATGGCCCTTCAAAACGCGTGTTTGTTCAGCGACGTTGGGACTCCTGTTTAGTTATGAGGGACACCACAGGGATTTCTGCGAGGCTTGGCAGGGCAAAAGGGACGCTTCTCGAGGTGAGGCGGGAGACCCAGGGTCCCTTTCCAGTAGCCACAGAAATATTGGGATTCCTCTCAATGTACAATAGAAGTCAGGCATCGTCACTTTTGGAAGCAGTGAATGCCGCGTGTCTCTCGAGTTGTCAAAAGCATGTGAGGCATTCTGTCGAAATGACGCGGGGACCTTGGGCTTTCTCTAGGGACTCCACAGGGGATTCAGACATCCCTTCTCCTTGTGAGATGAAAGATGACCCTGTATTCAAGCCACTGCAAGGAAATCCGGCCTCCTTTCGAGTCAGGGCTTCTCGTGTATATTCCACTTGAGGCAGCAAACTCAGGGTCCCTCCCTCACACTATTGCTGAGATAAGCCTCCTCTTGTGGGGCTTGTGGAACGTTGGCATACGTCTTGTGTCTAAGCCAGGGAATCAGCTCTCATCTGAGACGATTTCAGGGAAAAGGAGCATTCCTCGAGTTGCGTGCTGAACTTGGTGTTCCTCTAGACTTGAGACGGTGTTCTTGGGGAAACTCTGGAGTTGCGTAAAGGAAGTCAGGCCACTGGTCGTGTTTGATGGGAATGGGGGATGGCTCTGGAGTCAATACAGGAGAATCGGGCCTCATCTCGAGTTGATTTTGGGTACATGGAACTCCTTCTCGTTACTGGGGTGACCTCAGTGTCCCTCTAGACGTGTGACAGTGTTCTTGGGCACTCTCTTGAGATCTCGTCAAGCAAGTCGAGGCTCCTTACATGCTTTATGGGGATCTCGGAATTGCTCTTGCATGCAATGCAGGTGAATGGGGTTACATCTCCCTTCGAGGGCGAAGTCTCATGTTTTTCTCGAGCTGAGGCGGGGACCTGGGGTATATTCTTCGAGTTACGGCTGGGGATGGCCCTTCAAAACGCGTGTTTGTTCAGCGACGTCGGGACTCCTGTCTAGTTATGAGGGACACCTCAGGAATCTTTGCGAGACTTGGCAGGGCAAAAGGGACGCTTCTCGAGGTGATTCGGGAGACCCAGGTCCCTTTCCAGTAGCCACAGAAATATTGGGATTCCTCTCAATGTTCAAGAGAAGTCAGGCATCGTCACTTTTGGAAGCAGTGAACTCCGCTTGTCTCTCGAGGTGTCAAAGGCACGTGAGGCATTTCGTCGAAATGAGGCGGGGACCTCGGGCTTTCTCTGGGACTCCACAGCTGATTCAGACATACCTTCTCCTTGTGAGATGAAAGATGAGCCTGTATTCAAGCCACTGCAAGGAAATTCAGCCTCTTTTGAGTCAGGGCTTCTCGGTATATATTCCACTTGAGGCAGCAAACTCAGGGTCCCTCCCTCACACCTATTGCTGAGAGAAGCCTCCTCTTAGGGCTTGTGGAAGGTTGGCATACGTCTTGTGTCTAGGCCAGGGAATCAGCTCTCATCTCCAGACAATTTGGGGTCCAAGGAGCATTCCTCGAGTTGTTCTGCTGAACTTGGTATTCCTCTAGGCTTGGCACATTGTTCTCGGGGAAACTTCTGGAGTTGCCTAAAGGAAGTCTAGCCACTGGTCCTGTTTGATGGGAACGGGGGATGGCTCTGGAGTCAATACAGGAGAATCGGGCCTCATCTCGAGTTGATTTTGGGTACATGGAGCTCCTTTACGTTGCTTGGGGTGACCTCAGGGTCCCTCTAGACGTGTGACAGTGTTCTTGGGGACTCTCTCGAGATCTGTCAAGCAAAGTTGAGGCTCCATACATGCTTTATGGGATCACGGAATTGCTCTGCATGCAATGCAGGTGAATGGGTACTCATCTCGCTTCGAGGGGGAAGTCTCATGGTTTTTCTCGAGTTGCGGCGGGGGACCTGGGGTATATTCTCGAGTTACGGCGGGGATGGCCCTTCAAAACGCGTGTTTGTTCAGCGACGTCGGGACTCCTGTCTAGTTATGAGGGACACCTCAGGAATCTCTGCAAGACTTGGCAGGGCAAAAGGGACGCTTCTCGAGGTGAGGCGGAGAGACCCAGGGTCCCTTTCCAGTAGCCACAGAAATATTGCGATTCCTCTCAATGTTCAAGAGAACTCAGGCATCGTCACTTTGGAAGCAGTGAACTCCGCTTGCCTCTCGAGGTGTCAAAGGCATGTGAGGCATTTCGTCGAAATGAGGCGGGGACCTCGGGCTTTCTCTAGGGACTCCACACAGCTGATTCAGACATCCCTTCTCCTTGTGAGATGAAAGATGAGCCTGTATTCAAGCCACTGCAAGGAAATTCAGCCTTCTTTCGAGTCAGGCTTCTCGGTGTATATTCCACTTGAGGCAGCAAACTCAGGGTCCCTCCCTCACACCTATTGCTGAGAGAAGCCTCCTCTTAGGGCTTGTGAAGGTTGGCATACGTCTTGCTTCTAGGCCAGGGAATCAGCTCTCATCTCCAGGCAATTTGGGGTCCAAGGAGCATTCCTCGAGTTGTTCTGCTGAACTTAGTGTTCCTCTAGCTTGGGACATGTGTTCTCGGGGAACTTCTGGAGTTGCCTAAAGGAAGTCTAGCCACTGGTCGTGTTTGATGGGAACGGGGGATGGCTCTGGAGTCAATGCAGGAGAATCGGGCCTCATCTCGAGTTGATTTGTGGTACATGGAGCTCTTTTACGTTGCTTGGGTGACCTCAGGGTCCCTCTAGACCTGTGACAGTGTTCTTGGGGAGTCTCTCGAGATCTGTCAAGCAAGTCGAGGCTCCTTACATGCTTGATGAGGATCACGGAATTGTTCTCTGCATGCAATGCAGGTGAATGGGTACTCATCTCGCTTCGAGGGGGAAGTCTCATGGTTTTTTCTCGAGTTGCGGCGGGGCCCTGGGGTATATTCTTGAGTTACGGCGGGATGGCCCTTCAAAACGCGTGTTTGTTCAGCGACGTCGGGACTGCTGTCTAGTTATGAGGGACACCTCAGGAATCTCTGCAAGGCTTGGCAGGGCAAAAGGGACGCTTCTCGAGGTGAGGCGGGAGACCCAGGGTCCCTTTCCAGTAGCCACAGTAATATTGCGATTCCTCTCAATGTTCAAGAGAAGTCAGGCATCGTCACTTTTGGAAGCAGTGAACTCCGCTTGCCTCTCGAGGTGTCAAAGGCATGTGAGGCATTCTGTCGAAATGAGGCGGGGACCTCTGGCTTTCTCTAGGGATTCCACAGGGGATTCAGACATCCCTTCTCCTTGTGAGATGAAAGATGAGCCTGTATTCAAGCAAGAACTGCAAGGAAATCCGGCCTCCTTTCGAGTCAGGCTTCTCGGTGTATATTCCACTTGAGGCAGCAAACTCAGGGTCCCTCCCTCACACCTATTGCTGAGAGAAGCCTCCTCTTGAGGGGCTTGTGGAAGGTTGGCATACGTCTTGCGTCTAAGCCAGGGAATCAGCTCTCATCTCAGACGATTTGGGGTCCAAGGAGCATTCCTCGAGTTGCTCTGCTGAACTTGGTGTTCCTCTAGACTTGGGACTGTGTTCTCGGGGGGAATCTCTGGAGTTGCCTAAAGGAAGTCAGGCCACTGGTCGTGTTTGATGGGGAACGGGGGATGGCTCTGGAGTCAATGCACAGGGAATCGGGCCTCATCTCGAGTTGATTTGGTGTACATGGAGCTCCTTTTGCGTTTTGGGGTGACCTCAGGTCCCTCTAGACGTGTGACAGTGTTCTTGGGGTCTCTCTCGAGATCCGTCAAGCACGTCGATTGCTCCTTACATGCTTGATGGGATCACGGAATTGCTCTGCATGCAATGCAGGAGAATCGGGCCTCATCTCTCTTCGGGGGGAAGTCTCATGGTTTTTCTCGAGTTGCGGCGGGGACCTGGGTATATTCTTGAGTTACGGCTGGGATGGCCCTTCAAAACGCGTGTTTGTTCAGCGACGTCTGGACTCCTGTCTAGTTTCGAGGGACACCTCAGGAATCTCTGCGAGGCTTGGCAGGGCAAAAGGGACGCTTCTCGAGTGAGGCGGAGACCCAGGGTTCCCTTTCCAGTAGCCACAGTAATATTGGATTCCTCTCAATGTTCAAGAAGAAGTCAGGCATTGTCACTTTTGGAAGCAGTGAACTCCGCGTGCCTCTCGAGGTGTCAAAAGCATGTGAGGCATTCCGTCGAAAGGAGGGGGACCTCTGGCTTTCTCTAGGGACTCCACAGGGGATTCAGACATCCCTTCTCCTTGTGAGATGAAACACGAGCCAGTATTCAAGCCACTGCAAGGAAATCCGTCCTCCTTTCGAGTCAGGGCTTCTCGGTGTATATTCCACTTGAGGCAGCACACTCAGGGTCTCTCCCTCACACATATTGGTGAGAGAAGCCTCCTCTTGAGGGGCTTGTGGAAGGTTGGCATACGTCTTGCGTCTAAGCCAGGGAATCAGCTCTCATCTCCAGACGATTTCGGGGAAAAGGAGCATTCCTCGAGTTGTTCTGCTGAACTTTGGTGTTCCTCTAGACTTGAGACGGTGTTCTCTGGGGAATCTCTGGAGTTGCGTAAAGGAAGTCAGGCCACTGGTCGTGTTTGATGGGGAACGGGGGATGGCTCTGGAGTCAATACAGGAGAATCGGGCCTCATCTCGAGTTGATTAGGTGTACATGGAGCTCCTTTACTTTGTTGGGGTGACCTCAGTGTCCCTCTAGACGTGTGACAGTTTTCTTGGGGTCTCTCTCGAGATCCGTCAAGCGTATTGAGTCTCCTTACATGCTTTATGGGGATCACGGAATTGCTCTGCATGCAATGCAGGTGAATCGGGTACTCATCTCGCTTCGAGGGGGAAGTCTCATGGTTTTTCTCGAGTTACGGCGGGGCCCTGGGGTATATATTTGAGTTACGGCGGGGATGGCCCTTCAAAACGCATGTTTGTTCAGTGACGCTGGACTCCTGTCTAGTTATGAGGGACACCTCAGGAATCTCTGCAAGGCTTGGCAGGGCAAAAGGGACGCTTCTCGAGGTGAGGCCGGAGACCCAGGTCCCTTTCCAGTAGCCACAGAAATATTGGGATTCCTCTCAATTTACAAGGGAAGTCAGGCATCGTCACTTTTGGAAGCAGTGAACTCCGCGTGCCTCTCGAGGTGTCAAAGGCATGTGAGGCATTCTGTCGAAATGAGGCGGGAACCTTGGGCTTTCTCTAGGGACTCCACAGGGGATTCAGACATCCCTTCTCCCTGTGAGATGAAACTCGAGCCTGTATTCAAGCCACTGCAAGGAAATCCGGCCTCCTTTCGAGTCAGGGCTTCTCGCTGTATATTCCACTTGAGGCAGCAAACTCATGGTCCCTCCCTCACACATATTGCTGAGAGAAGCCTCCTCTTGAGGGGCTTGTTGAACGTTGGCATACGTCTTGCGTCTAAGCCAGGAATCAGCTCTTATCTTGAGACGATTTCACGGAAAAGGAGCATTTCTCGAGTTGCGGTGCTGAACTTGGTGTTCCTCTAGACTTGAGACGGTGTTCTTGGGGAATCTCTGGAGTTCCGTAAAGGAAATCAGGCCACTGGTCGTGTTTGATGGGGAACGGGGGATGGCTCTGGAGTCAATACAGGAGAATCGGGCCTCATCTCGAGTTGATTTGGGGTACATGGAGCTCCTTCACGTGTGGCTGGGGTGACCTCACTGTCCCTCTCTAGCCATGTGACAGTGATCTTGGGGTCTCTCTCGAGATCCGTCAAGCTAGTCGATGCTCCTTACATGCTTGATGGGTATCACGGAATTGTTCTGCATGCAATGCAGGAGAATCGGGCCTCATCTCGCTTCGAGGGGGAAGTTTCATGGTTTTCTCGAATTGAGGCGGGGACCTGAGTTATATTCTTGAGTTACGGCGGGGATGGCCCTTCAAAAAACGCGTGTTTGTTCAGCGACGTGGGACTCCTGTTTAGTTATGAGGACACCACAGGGATCTCTGCGAGGCTTGGCAGGCAAAAGGGACGCTTCTCGAGGTGAGGCGGGAGACCCAGGGTCCCTTTCCAGTAGCCACAGAAATATTGGGATTCCTCTCAATGTACAATAGAAGTCAGGCATCGTCACTTTTGGAAGCAGTGAATGCCGCGTGTGTCTCTCGAGGTGTCAAAGCATGTGAGGCATTCTGTCGAAATGACGCGGGGACCTTGGGCTTTCTCTAGGGACTCCACAGGGGATTCAAACATCCCTTCTCCTTGTGAGATGAAAGATGACCCTGTATTCAAGCCACTGCAAGGAAATCCGGCCTCCTTTTCAGTCAGGCTTCTCAGTGTATATTCCACTTGAGGCAGCAAACTCAGGGTCCCTCCCTCACACCTATTGCTGAGATAAGCCTCCTCTTGTGTGGCTTGTGGAAGGTTGGCATACGTCTTGTGTCTATGCCAGGGAATCAGCTCTCATCTCAAGACGATTTCAGGGAAAAGGAGCATTCCTCGAGTTGCCGTGCTGAACTTGGTGTTCCTCTAGACTGGAGGCGGTGTTCTTCTCGGGAAACTCTGGAGTTGCGTAAATGACGTCAAGCCACTGTTCGTGTTTGATGGGAATGGCGGATGGCTCTGGAGTCAATACAGGAGAATCGGGCCTCATCTCGAGTTGATTTTGGGTACATGGAACTCCTTCTCGTTACTGGGGTGACCTCAGTGTCCCTCTAGACGTGTGACAGTGTTCTTGGCACTCTCTTGAGATCTGTCAAGCAAGTTGAGGCTCCTTACATGCTTTATGGGGATCTCGGAATTGCTCTTCATGCAATACAGGTGAATGGGGTTACATCTCCCTTCTTCGAGGGCGAAGTCTCATGGTTTTTTCTCGAGCTGAGGCGGGGACCTGGGGTATATTATTCGAGTTACGCTGGGGATGGCCCTTCAAAACGCGTGTTTGTTCAGCGACGTCGGGACTCCTGTCTAGTTATGAGGGACGCCTCAGGAATCTTTGCGAGACTTGGCAGGGCAAAAGGGACGCTTCTCGAGGTGATTCGGAAGACCCAGGCTCCCTTTCCAGTAGCCACAGAAATATTGGGATTCCTCTCAATGTTCAAGGGAACTCAGGCATCGTCACTTTGGAAGCAGTGAACTCCGCTTGTCTCTCGAGGTGTCAAAGGCACGTGAGGTATTTCGTCGAAATGAGGCGGGGATCTCGGGCTTTCTCTTGGGACTCTAGAGGCTGCTTCAGACATACCTTCTCCTTGTGAGAGGAAAGAGGAGCCTGTATTCAAGCCACTGCAAGGAAATTCAGCCTTCTTTTGAGTTACGGCTTCTCGGTATATATTCCACTTGAGGCAGCAAACTCAGGGTCCCTCACTCACACCTATTGCTGAGAGAAGCCTCCTCCTTAGGCGCTTGTGTAAGGTTGGCATACGTCTTGCTTCTAGGCCAGGGAATCAGCTCTCATCTCCAGGCAATTTGGGGTCCACGGAGCATTCCTCGAGTTGTTCTGGTGAACTTAGTATTCCTCTAGGCTTGGCACATTGTTCTCGGGGAACTTCTGGAGTTGCCTAAAGGAAGTCTAGCCACTGGTCCTGTTTGATGGGAAACGGGGGATGGCACTGGAGTCAATACAGGAGAATCGGGCCTCATCTCGAGTTGATTTGTGGTACATGGAGCATATTTACGTTGCTTGGGTGACCTCAGGGTCCCTCTAGACCTGTGACAGTGTTCTTGGGGACTCTCTCGAGATCTGTCAAGCAACTCGAGGCTCCATACATGCTTGATGAGGATCACGGAATTACTCTACATGCAATGCAGGTGAATGGGTACTCATCTCGCTTCGAGGGGGAAGTCTCATGGTTTTTCTCGAGTTGCTGCGGGGCCCTGGGTATATTCTGAGTTACGGCGGGGATGGCCCTCAAACGCGTGTTTGTTCAGCGACGTCGGGACTGCTGTCTAGTTATGAGGGACACCTCAGGAATCTCTGCAAGGCTTGGCAGGGCAAAAGGGACGCTTCTCGAGGTGAGGCGGCAGACCCAGGGTCCCTTTCCAGTAGCCACAGTAATATTGTGATTCCTCTCAATGTACAAGAGAAGTCAGGCCTCATTACTTTTGGAAGCAGTGAACTCCGCTTGCCTCTCGAGGTGTCAAAGGCATGTGAGGCATTCTGTCGAAATGAGGCGGGGACCTCTGGCTTTCTCTAGGGATTCCACAGGGGATTCAGACATCCCTTCTCCTTGTGAGATGAAAGATGAGCCTGTATTCAAGCCACTGAAAGGAAATCCGGCCTCCTTTCGAGTCAGGTCTTCTCGGTGTATATTCCACTTGAGGCAGCAAACTCAGGGTCCCTCCCTCACATCCTTTGCTGAGAGAAGCCTCCTCTTGAGGGGCTTGTGGAAGGTTGGCATATGTCTTGCCTCTATGCCAGGAAATCAACTCTCATCTCCAGACGATTTGGGGGAGAAGGAGCATTCCTCGAGTTGCTGTGCTGAACTTGCTGTTCCTCTAGACTTGGCACTGTGTTCTCGGGGAACCTCTGGAGTTGCCTAAAGGAAGTCAGGCCACTGGTCATGTTTGATGGGGAACGGGGGATGGCTCTGGAGTCAATGCAGGGGAATCAGAACTCATCTTGAGTTGATTTGGGGTACATGGATCAATTTCGCGTTGCTGGGGTGACCTCAGGGACCTTGTAGACGTGTGACAGTGTTCTTGGGTTGTCTCTCGAGATCCGTCAAGCCCGTCGATGCTCCTTACATGCTTGATGGGATCACGGAATTGTTCTGCATGTAATGCAGGAGAATCGGGCCTCATCTCTCCTCGAGGGGGAAGTCTCATGGTTTTTCTCGAGTTGCGGTGGGGACCTGGGTTATATTCCAGTTACGGCTGGGATGCCCTTCAAAACGCGTGTTTGTTCAGCGACGTTGGGACTCCAGTCTAGTTTCGAGGGACACCTAAGGAATCTCTGCGAGGCTTGGCAGGGCAAAAGGGACGCTTCTCGAGGTGAGGCGGGAGACCCAGGGTCCCTTTCCAGTTGCCACAGTAATATTGCGATTCCTCTCAATGTTCAAGAAGAATTAGGCATTGTCACTTTTGGAAGCAGTGAACTCCGCGGGCCTCTCGAGGTGTCAAAAGCATGTGAGGCATTCCGTCGAAATGAGGCGGGGATCTCTGGCTTTCTCTAGGGACTCCACAGGTTATTCAGACATCCCTTCTCCTTGTGAGATGAAACACGAGCCAGTATTCAAGACACTGCAAGGAAACCGGCCTCCTTTCGAGTCAGGGCTTCTCGGTGTATATTCCACTTGAGGCAGCACACTCAGGGTCCTCTCCCTCACACATATTGGTGAGAGAAGCCTCCTCTTGAGGGGCTTGTGGAAGGTTGGCATACATCTTGCGTCTAAGCCAGGGAATCAGCTCTCATCTCCAGACGATTTCGGGGAAAAAGGAGCATTCCTCGAGTTGTTCTGCTGAACTTGGTGTTCCTCTAGACTTGAGACGGTGTTCTCAGGGAATGTCTGGAGTTGCGTAAAGGAAGTCAGGCCACTGGTCGTGTTTGATGGGGAACGGGGGATGGCTCTGGAGTCAATACAGGAGAATCGGGCCTCATCTCGAGTTGATTAGGTGTACATGGAAGCTCCTTTACGTTGTTTGGGGTGACCTCAGTGTCCCTCGAGACTTGTGACAGTGTTCTTGGGGACTCTCTCGAGATCCAGTCAAAGCGTATTGAGTCTCCTTACATGCTTTATGGGGATCACGGAATTGCTCTTCATGCAATGCAGGTGAATGGGTACTCATCTCGCTTCGAGGAGGAAGTCTCATGGTTTTTCTCGAGTTACGGCGGGACCCTGGGGTATATATTTGAGTTACGGCGGGGATGGCCCTTCAAAAGGCATGTTTGTTCAGTGACGTCTGGACTCCTGTCTAGTTATGAGGGACACCTCAGGAAATCTCGCAAGGCTTGGCAGGGCAAAAGGGACGCTTCTCGAAGAGAGCTGGGAGACCCAGTTTCCCTTTCCAGGTAGCCACGGAAATATTGGGATTCCTCTCAATTTACAAGGGAAGTCAGGCATCGTTACTTTTGGAAGCAGTGAACTCCGCGTGCCTCTCGAGGTGTCAAAGGCATGTGAGGAATTCTGTCGAAATGAGGCGGGAAACTTGGGCTTTCTCTAGGGACTCCACAGGGGATTCAGACATCCCTTCTCCCTGTGAGATGAAACTCGAGCCTGTATTCAAGCCACTGCAAGGAAATCCGGCCGGCCTCCTTTCGAGTCAGGGCTTCTCGCTGTATATTCCACTTGAGGCAGCAAACTCATGGTCCCTCCCTCACACATATTATTGCTGAGAGAAGCCTCCTCTTGAGGGGCTTGTTGAACGTTGGCATACGTCTTGCGTCTAAGACAGGAATCAGCTCTTATCTCCAGACGATTTCACGGAAAAGGAGCATTTCTCGAGTTGCGGTGCTGAACTTGGTGTTCCTCTAGACTTGAGACGTTGTGTTCCTGGGGAATCTCTGTTTAGCGTAAAGGAAATCAGGCCACTGGTCGTGTTCGATGGGGAACGGGATGGCTCTGGAGTCAATACAGGAGAATCGGGCCTCATCTCGAGTTGATTTGGGGTACATGGAGCTCCTTCACGTGCTGGGGTGACCTCACTGTCCCTCTAGCCATGTGACAGTGATCTTGGGGATTCTCTCAAGATCCATCAAGCTAGTCGATGCTCCTTACATGCTTGATGGGTATCACGGAATTGTTCTGCATGCAATGCAGGAAAATCGGGCCTCATCTCGCTTCGAGGGGGAAGTTTCATGGTTTTTCTCGAATTGAGGCGGGGACCTGAGTTATATTCTTGAGTTACGGCGGGGATGGCCCTTCAAAACTCGTGTTTGTTCAGCGACGGTGGGACTCCTGTTTAGTTATGAGGGACACCACAGGGATCTCTGCGAGGCTTGGCAGGCAAAAGGGACGCTTCTCGAGGTGAGGCGGGAGACCCAGTGTCCCTTTCCAGTAGCCACCGAAATATTGGGATTCCTCTCAATGTACAATAGAAGTCAGGCATCGTCACTTTTGGAAGCAGTGAATGCCGCGTGTCTCTCGAGTTGTCAAAGGCATGTGAGGCATTTTGTCGAAATGACACGGGGACCTTGGGCTTTCTCTAGGGACTCCACAGGGGATTCAAACATCCCTTCTCCTTGTGAGATGAAAGATGACCCTGTATTCAAGCCACTGCAAGGAAATCCGGCCTCCTTTTCAGAGCAGGGTTTCTCAGTGTATATTCCACTTGAGGCAGCAAACTCAGGGTCCTCCCTCACACCTATTGCTGAGATAAGCCTCCTCTTGTGTGGCTTGTGGAAAGTTGGCATACGTCTTGAGTCTAAGCCAGGAATCAGCTCTCATCTCCAGGACAATTTGGCTGAACGAAGCATTCCTCGAGTTGCTCTGCTGAACTTGGTGTTCCTCTAGGCTTGGCAGGCGTTGTTCTCGGGGGAAACTCTGGAGTTGCGTAAAGGAAGTCAAGCCACTGTTCGTGTTTGATGGGGAATGGCTTGGCTCTTGGCTCTGGAGTCAATACAGAGGAATCGGGCCTCATCTCGAGTTGATTTGGGTACATGGAACTCCTTCTCGTTGCTGGTGTGAACCTCAGGGTCCCTCTAGACTTGTGACAGTGTTCTTGCACTCTCTCGAGATCCATCAACAAAGTCGAGGCTCCTTACATGTTTCATGGGGATCACGGGAATTGCTCTGCATGCAGTGCAGGTTGAATCGGGCCTCATCTCCCTTTGAGGGGAAGTCTCATGGTTTTTCTCGAGTTGAGGCGGGGGACCTGGGTATATTCTCGAGTTACGCGGGGATGCCCTTCAACGCTCGTGTTTGTCCAGCGACGTCGGGACTCCTGTCGAGTTATGAGGGACACCTCAGGAATCTTTCGAGGCTTGGCAGGGCCAAAGGGACGCTTCTCGAGGTGAGGCGAAGACCCAGGCTCCCTTTCAAGTAGCCACAGAAATATTGGGATTCCTGTCAATGTTCAAGAGGAAGTCAGGCATCGTCACTTTTGGAAGCAGTGAACTCTGCGTTCCCTCTCGAGGTGTCAAATGCATGTGAGGCATTCCGTCGAAAGGATTCGGGGACCTAGGGCTTTCTCTAGGGACTCCACAGGGGATTCAGACATACCTTCTCCTTGTGAGTTGAAAGATGAGCCTGTATTCAAGCCACTGCAAGGAAACCTAGCCTCTTTAGAGTCAGGCTTCTCGGTTGTATATTCCACTTGAGGCAGCAAACTCAGGGTCCCTCCCTCACAAATACTGCTGAGAGAAGCCTCCCCTTGAGGGGCTTGTGTAAGGTTGGCATACGACTTGAGTCTAAGCCAAGGCAATCAGCTCTCATCTCCAGGAATTTTGGGGTCCACGAGCATTCCTCGAGTTGCTCTGCTGAACTTGGTATTCCTCTAGGCTTGGCACATTGTTCTCGGGGAACTTCTGGAGTTGCCTAAAGAAAGTCAAGCCACTGGTCCTGTTGTTTTCTGGGAACGGGGGATGGCTCTGGAGTCAATAGGCAGAGAATCGGCCTCATCTCGAGTTGATTTGGGTACATGGAGCATCCTTTACGATGCTGGTGTGACCTCAGGGTCCCTCTAGACCTGTGACAGTGTTCTTGCGGACTTGTCTCGAGATCAATCAAGCAAGTCGAGGCTCCTTACATGTTTCATGGGATCACGGGATTGCTCTGCATGCAGTGCAGGGGAATCGGGTACTCATCTCGCTTTGAGGGGGAAGTCTCATGGTTTTTCTCGAGTTGCAGTGGGGACCTGGGTATATTCTCGAATTACGGCGGGATGGCCCTTCAACACGCGTGCTTATCCAGCGACGTCAGGACTGCTGTCGAGTTATGAGGACACCTCAGGAATCTCTTCGAGGCTTGGCAGGGCAAAAGGGACCCTTCTCGAGGTGAGGCGGGAGACCCAGGGTCCCTTTCCAGTAACCACAGGAATATTGGGATTCCTGTCAATGTTCAAGAGGAGTCAGGCTTGGTCTACATTTTGAAGCAGTGAACTCTGTGTTGCCCTCGAGGTGTCAAAGGAATGTGAGGCATTCCGTCGAAAGGAGTCGGGGACCTAGGGCTTTCTCTAGGGACTCCACAGGGGATCAGACCTCCTTCACATTGTGAGATTGAAAGAGGAGCCTGTATTAAAGCCACTGCAAGGAAACCCGTACTCCTTTCAAGTGAGGACTTCTCGGTTTATATTCCCTTGAGGCAGCAAACGTCAGGGTCCGTCCCTCACAACGCCTACTGCTGTGAGAAGTCTCCTCTTGAGGGCTTGTGGAAAAGTTGCATACGACTTGAGTCTAAGCCAAGCAAATCAGCTCTCAACTCCAGGCAATTTGGGTCCACGGAGCATTCCTCGAGTTGCTCTGCTGAATTGGGATTCCTCTAGGCTTGGCACGTTGTTCTCGGGGTAAACCTCTGGAGTTGCTTAAAGGAAGTCAAGCCACTGGTCGTGTTTAGCTGGGAACGGGGGATGACTCTGGAGTCAGGGCACGGGAATCAGGCCTCATCTCGAGTTGATTTGGTGTACATGGAGCTCCTTCGCGATGCTGGTGTGGACCTCAGGGTCCCTCTCTACTTGTGACAGAATTTCTTGCGGATTGTCTCGAAATCCATCAAGCATGTCGGGCTCCTTACGTGTTTCATGGGGGATCACGGGATTGCTCTGCATGCAGTGCAGTGGAATCGTGCCTCATTTCGCTTTGAGGGGGAGTCTCATGGTTTTTTCTCGAGTTGCAGCCGGGGACCTGCAGTATATTCTCGAGTTACGGCGGGGATGGCCCTTCAACACTCCTGTTTGTCCAGCGAAGTCAGGACTCCCTGTCGAGTTATGAGGGACACCTCAGGAATCTCTTCGAGGCTTGGCAGGGCCAAAAGGGACACTTCTCGAGGTGAGGCGGGAGACCCAGGGTCCCTTTCCAGTAGCCACAGTGTTATTGGTTTCCTGTCAACGTTCAAGAGAGTCAGGCATCGTCACTTTTTTGAAGCAGTGAACTCTGCGTGCCGCTCGAGGTGTCAAGGCATGTGAGGCTATTCCGTTTTTCGAAAGGAGTTCGGGGACCTAGGGCTTTCTCTAGGGACTCCACAGGGGATTCAGACATCCGTTCACCTTGTGAGATGAAAGAGAGATTGTATTCAAGCCACTGCAAGGAAACCGGCGTCCTTTCGAGTCAGGGCTTCTCGGTGTAATATTTCACTTGAGGCAGCAACTCAGGGTCCCTCCCTCACACCTACTGCTGAGAGAAAGCCTCCTCTTGAGGGCTTGTGGAAAGGTTGGCATACGTCTTGAGTCTAAGCCAGGCAATCAGCTCTCTATCTCCAGGCAATTTGGGTCCACGGAGCATTCCTCGAGTTGCTCTGCTGAACTTGGTATTCCTCTAGTCTTGGCACGTTGTTCTCGGGAACCTCTGGAGTTGCCTAAAGGAAGTCAAACCACTGGTCGTGTTTGACTGGGAATGGGGATGGCTCTGGAGTCGGGCAGGGGGAATTGGCCTCATCTCGAGTTGATTTACGGTACAGGAGACTCCTTCGCGATGTGGTGTGACCTCAGGGTCCCTCTACTACTTGTGACAGTGTTCTTGCGATTGTCTCGAGATCCATCAAGCAAGTCGAGGCTCCTTACATGTTTCATGGGGATCACGGGATTGCTCTGCATGCAGTGCAGGGGAATCGGGCCTCATCTCGCTTTGAGGGGGAAGTCTCATGGTTTTCTCGAGTTGAGGCGGGACCTGGGGTATATTCTCGAATTACAGCGGGGAATGGCCCTTCAACACTCGATCGTTTGTCCAGCGAAGTCAGGACTCCTGTCGAGTTATGAGGGACACCTCAGGAATCTCTTCGAGGCTTGGCAGGGCCAAAGGGATGCTTCTCGAAGGTGAGGCGGGAGACCCAGGGTACCTTTCCAGTAGCCACAGGATATTGGGATTACTGTCAATGTTCAATAGGAGTCAGGCATCGTCACATTTTGAAGCAGTGAACTCTGTGTTGCCCTCGAGGTGTCAAAGGCATGTGAGGCATTCCGTCGAAAGGAGTCGGGGACCTAGGGCTTTCTCTAGGGACTCCACAGGGGATTCAGACATCCTTCACTTGTGAGATGAAAGAGGAGCCTGTATTCAAGCCACTGCAAGGAAACCCGTACTCCTTTCGAGTCAGGGCTTCTCGGTGTATATTCCCTTGAGGCAGCAACTCAGGTCCTCCCTCACACCTTCTGCTGAGAGAAGCCTCCTCTTGAGGGGCTCTGTGGAAAGATGGCATACGACTTGAGTCTAAGCCAGGCAATCAGCTCTCAACTCCAGGCAATTTGCGGTCCACGGAGCATTCCTCGAGTTGCTCTGCTGAAATTGGTATTTCTCTAGGCTTGGCAACGTTGTTCTCGGGTACCTCTGGAGTTGCTTAAAGGAAGTCAAGCCACTGGTCGTTTTTCTGGGTAACGGGCGATGGCTCTGGAGTCAGGGCAGGGAATCGGGCCTCATCTCGAGTTGATTTGGTGTACATGGAGCTCCTTCGCGATGCTGGTGTGGACCTCATGTGGGTCCCTCTCTTCTTGTGACAGTGTTCTTTGCGGATTGTCTCGAGATCCATCAAGCATGTCGGGGCTCCTTACGTGTTTAATGGGGATCACGGGATTGCTCTGCATGCAGTGCAGTGGATCGTGCCTTATCTCGCTTTGAGGGGGAAGTCTCATGGTTTTTTCTCGAGTTGCGGCGGGGACCTGGAGTATATTCTCGAGTTACGCGCTGGGCGGGGATGGGCCCTTCAACACTCGTGTTTGTCCAGCGAAGTCAGACTGACGCCTGTCGAGTTATGAGGGACACCTCAGGAATCTCTTCGAGGCTTGGCAGGGCCAAAGGGACGCTTCTCGAGTGAGGCGGCGAAACCAGGGTTCCCTTTCCAGGAGCCACAGGGATATTGGGATTTCCTGTCAATGTTCAAGAGGAGTCAGGCATCGTCAGCTTTTGAAGCAGTGAACTCTGAGTGCCGCTCGAGGTGTCAAGGCATGTGAGGTATTCCGTTTTCGAAAGGAGTTGGGGACCTAGGGCTTTCTCTAGGGACTCCACAGGGGATTCAGACATCGGTGGTTCACCATTGTGAGATGAAAGAGGAGATTGTATTCAAGCCACTGCAAGGAAACCCGGACTCCTTTCTAGTCTGGGCTTCTCGGTGTATATTCCACTTGCAAGGCAGCAAATCTCAGGGTCCCTCCCTCAACCTACTGCTAAGAAAGTCCTCTGTTGAGGGCTTGTGGAAAGTTGGCATAGTCGTCTTGAGTCTAAGCCAGGCAATCAGCTCTCATCTTCAGGCAATTTGGGGGTCCACGGACATTCTCGAGTTGCTCTGCTGAACTTGGTATTCCTCTAGGCTTGGCACGTTGTTCTCAGTGAACCTCTGGAGTTTGCCTAAAGGAAGTCAAGCCCACTGGTCGTGTTTGATGGGAACGGGGATGGCTCTGGAGTCAAGGCAGGGGAATCAGGCCTCATCTCGAGTTGATTTGGGTACATGGAGCTCTTCGCGATGCTGGTGTGACCTCAGGGTCCCTCTATTACTTGTGACAGTTTCTTGCGGATTGTCTCGAGATCCATCAAGGAAGTCGGGGCTCCTTACATGTTTCATGGGGATCACGGATTGCTCTGCATGCAGTGCAGGGGAATCGGGCCTCATCTCGCTTTGAGGGGAAGTCTCATGGTTTTCTCGAGTTGCGGCGGGGACCTGGGGTATCTTCTCGAGTTACGGCGGGGATGGCCCTTCAACCTCGTGTTGGTCCAGACGAAGTCAGGACTCCTGTCGAGTTACGAGGGACACCTCAGGAATTCTTCGAGGCTTGGCAGGGCAAAGGACGCTTCTCTAGGTGAGGCGGGAGACCCAGGGTACCTTTCCAGTAGCCACAGGGATACTGGGATTCCTGTCAATGTTCAAGAGGACTCAGGCATCGTCACCTTTTGAGCAGTGAACTCTGCGTGCCTCTCGAGGTGTCAAAGGCATGTGAGGCATTCCTTCGAAAGGAGTCGGGGGAATAGGCTTTCTCTAGGGACTCCACAGGGGATTCAGGACATCCGTTGACCTTGTGAGATGAAAAGAGGAGCCTGTATTCAAGCCACTGCAAGGAAACCAGCCTCCTTTCGAGGTTCAGGGCTTCTCGGTGTATATGCCACATTGAGGCAACAAACTCAGGGTCCCTCCCTACATACCTTTGCTGAAGAAGCCTCCTCTTGAGGGGCTTGTGGAAAGATGGCATACGGTCTTGAGTCTAAGCCAGGGAATCAGCTCATATCTCGAGGCAATTTGGGGTACACGGAGCATTCCTCGAGCTTGCTCTGCTGAACTTGGTATTCCTCTAACTTGGCAACGTTTGTTACTCGGGGAACCTTCTGGCGTTGCCTAAAAAAGTCAAGCCTCTGGTCGTGTTTTGATGGGAACGGGGGATGGCTCTGAAGTCAATGCAGGGGAATGGGCCTCATCTCGATTTGATTTGGGGTACATGGAGCTCCTTCGCATGCTGGTTGACCTCCACAGGGTCCCTCTCTACTTGTGACAGTGTTTCTTGCGGACTGTCTCTGACATCCATCAAGCATGCCAGGGCTCCTACATGTTTCATGGGGATCACGGAATTGCTCTGCATGCAGTGCAGGGGAATCGGGCCTCATCTCGCTTTGAGGGGGAAGTCTCATGGTTTTTCTCCGAGTTGCGGCGTGGACCTGGGGTAATTCTCGAGATACGGCAGGTAGGGATGGCCCTTCAACACTCGTGTTTGTTCAACGACGTCAGGACTCCTGTCGAGTTACGAGGGACACCTCAGGAATCTCTTCGAGGCTTGGCAGGGCAAAAGGGATACTTCTCGAGGTGAGGCGGGAAACCAAGGGTCCCTTTCCCCCCAGGTAGCCACAGGGATATTTGGGATTCCTGTCAATGTTCAAGAGGAGTCAGGCATCGTCAGCTTTTGAAGCAGTGAGCTCTGCGTGCTGCTCGAGGTGTCAGAGGCATGTGAGGTATTCCGTCGAAAGGAGTCGGGGACCTAGGGCTTTCTCTAGGGACTCCCACAGGGATGCAGGACATCCCTTCACATTGTGAGATGAAAGAGTGAGACCTGTATTCCAAGCCACTGCAAGGAACCTCCCGGCCTCCTTTCAGGAGTCAGTTGGTGTGTGGGCTTCTCTGGGTGTATATGCCCACTTGAGCAGCAAACTCAGGGTCCCTCCTCATCCAACCTACTGTTGAGAGAAGCCTCCTCTTGAGGGGCTGTGGAAAGTTGGCATACGTCTTGAGTTAAGCCAGGGAAATCAGCTCTCATCTCGAGGCAATTTGGGGTACACGGAGCATTCCTCGAGTTGCTCTGCTGAACTTGGTATCTCCTCTAGACTTGGGCACGTTGTTCTCTAGGGGAACCTCTGGAGTTGCCTAAAGGAGTCAAGCTAAATCAGGTCGTGTTTGATGGGAACGGGGGATGGCTCTGGAGTCAATGCAGGGGGAAGCGGGCCTCATCTCGAGTTGATTTGGGTCCCCTGGAGCTCCTTCGCGATGCTGGTGTGACCTCAGAGGTCCCTCTCTACTTGTGACAGTGTTACTTGCAGACTGTCTCGACATCCATCAAGCAAAGTCGATGCTCCTGACATGTTTCATGGGGCTCACGGAATTGCTCTAGCATGCAGTGCATGGGGGAATCGGGCCTCATCTCGCTTGGGAGGGGGAAGTCTCATGGTTTTTCTCGAGTTGCGGGGGGACCTGGGGTACATTTCGACTTACGGCGGGGATGCCCTTCAACCCTCGTGTTTGTTCAACGAAGTCAGGACTCCTGTCGAGTTACGAGGGACACCACTCAGGAGTCTCTTCGAGGCTTGGCAGGGCAAAAGGACGCTTCTTCGAGGTGAGTCGGGAGACCAGGGTCCCTTTCCAGTAACCACAGGGATACTGGATTCCTGTCAATGTTCAAGAGGAGTCAGGCTCCGTCACATTTTGAAGCAGTGAGACTCTGAGTGCCTCTCGAGGTGTCAGAGGCATGTGATGCATTCCGTCGAAAGGAGTCGGGGACCTAAGGGCTTTCTCTAGGGACTCACAGGTGGATTCAGACATCCCTTCAGGTTGTGAGATTGAAAGACTAGACCTGTATTCAAGCCACTGCAAGGAAAGCCGTTCCTCCTTTTCGAGTCAGGGCTTATCTCGTGTATATTTTTGGTTTTTTTGCCACTTGAGGCAGCAACTCCAGGATCCCTCCCTCATTACGCCTATTGCATGTGAGATAAGCCTCCTCTTGCAAGGGGCTTGTGAAAAGTGGCATATTGTCTTGAGTGCTAAGCCAGAGGAATCAGCTTTCATCTCGAGGCAATTTAGTGGTACACGAGAGCATTCTCGAGTTGCTCTGCTGAACTTGGTATTTCCTCTAGACTTGGCACGTTGGTTATCGTCTTATAACCTCTGGATGTTGCTAAAGGGAGTCAAACAGCCACTGGACCGTGTTTGATGGGGTACGGGGGATGACGCTCTGGAGTCAAGTTGCAGGGGGAAGCGGGCCTCATCTCGCAGTGATTTGGGTACATGGAGCTCCTTCGCGATGCTGGTGTGGACCTCATTGTTCCCTCTCTACTTGTGACAGTGGTCTTGCGGGATTGTCTCGAGATCTCATCAAGACAAGTCGAAGGCTTCCTGACCCGGTATGGTTTCATGGGGATCACCGGGAAATTGCTCTGCATGCAGTGCAGTGGTATCGTATTCCTTATAGCGCTTGGAGGGGGAATGTCTCATTGATTTTCTTCAGAGTTGCGGCGGGGGACCTGGGGTACATTCTCGGTTACCGCACCGCAAGTATATAGGCGAGGCCGGGGATAATGGACCTTCAACAACTCATGTGTTGGTTCAGCACGAGTCAGGACTCCTGTCGAGTTATGAGGGACACCTCATGAATCTCTTCGAGGCTTGGCAGGGCCAAAGAGGACTCGCTTTCGAGGTGAGGCGGTGACACCAGGGTCCTTTTCCAGTAGCCACAAGTGATATGGGATTCCTGTCTCAATGTTCAAGAGGAGTCTGGCATCGTCAACCTTTTGAGGCTGTGAACTCTGCGTGCGCTCGATGTTCTGAGGCATGTGAGGCATATTCCGTCGAAAGGATTCGGGGACCTACTGGCCTTTGCTCTGGGACTCCACAGGGGATTCAGACATCCCTTCACCTTGTGAGATGAAAGATGGAGACTGTATTCAAGTCCTATTGCAAAGGAAAACCGGCCTCCTTTCGAGTCAGGGCTTCTCGGTGTATATTTCCACTTGAGGCAAGCAAACTCAGGGTCCCTCACCTCTTTACCTACTGCTGGAGAGAAGCCTCCTCTTGAGGGGCTTGTGGAAAGGTGGCATACGTCTTGAGTTAAGCCAGGCAATCACCCTTCTCATCTCAGAGCAATTTGGGGTTCAAGGAGCATTCCTCAGAGTTGCTCTGCTGAACTTGGTATTCCTCTAGTCTTGGCACGTTGTTCTCGGGGAACCTCTGGAGTTGCCTAAAGGAAGTCAAGCCACTGGTGGTGTTTGATGGGGAACGGGGGATGGTCTGGAGTCAAGGCAGGGGAGCGGGCCTCATCTCGAGTTGATTTGGGGCCCATGGAGCTCCTTCGCTTTATGGTGGTGTGACCTCAGGGTCCCTCTCTACTTGTGACAGTGTTTTTGCGGATTGTCTCGACATCCATCAAGCAAGTCGAGGCTCCTGACATGTTTCATGGGGCTCACGGTATTGCTCTGCATGCAGTGCAGGGAATCGGGCCTCATCTCGCTTGGAGGGGAAAGTCTCATGGTTTTTCTCGAGTTGCGGCGGGGACCTGGGGTACATTCTCGAGTTACGGCGGGGATGGCCCTTCACTTTCCCTCGTGTGTTTGTTCAGCGAAGTCAGGACTCCTGTCGAGTTACGAGGGACACCTCAGGAATCTCTTCGAGGCTTGGCAGGGCAAAGGGACGCTTCTCGAGGTGAGTCGGGAGACCAGGGTCCCTTTCCAGTAGCACAGGGATACTGGGATTCCTGTCAATGTTCAAGAGGAGTCAGGCATCGTCAAATTTTGAAGCAGTGAGCTCTGCGTGCCCTCTCGAGGTGTCAAAGGCATGTGAGGCATTCCGTCGAAAGGAGTCGGGGACCTAGGGCTTTCTCTAGGGACTCCACAGGGATGCAGACATCCCTTCACCTTGTGAGATGAAAGATGAGCCTGTATTCAAGCCACTGCAAGGAAACCGGCCTCCTTTCGAGTTCAGGGCTTCTCGGTGTATATCCCCATTGAGGCAGCAAACTCAGGGTCCCTCCCTCATACCTATTGCTGAGAGAAGCCTCCTCTTGAGGGGCTTGTGGAAGGTGGCCTCCGTCTTGAGTCTAAGCCAGGCAATCAGCTCTCATCATCTCGAGGCAATTTGGGGTACACGGAAGCATTCCTCGAGTTGCTCTGCTGAACTTGGTATTCCTCTAGACTTGGCACGTTGTTCTCGGGGAACCTTGGAGTTGCCTAAAGGGAGTCAAGCCTCAGGTCGTGTTTGATTGGGAAACGGGGGATGGCTCTGGAGTCAATGCAGGGGAAGCGGGCCTCATCTCGAGTTGATTTGGGGCCCATGGAGCTCTTTCGCGATGCTGGTGTGACCTCAGGGTCCCTCTCTACTTGTGACAGTGTTCTTGCGGATTGTCTCGAGATCCATCCAAGCAAGTCGAGGCTCCTTACATGTTTCATGGGGCTCACGGGTTT
>JAJLRB010001089.1:0-89376 GCA_020976825.1 Odocoileus hemionus
CTTCTCGAGGTGAGGCGGGGAGACCGAGTGTCCCTTTCCAGAAGCCACAGTAATATTGTGATTCCTCTCAATGTGCAAGAAGAGTCAGGCTTCGTCACTTTTGAAGCAGTGAACTCCGCGTGCCTCTCGAGGTGTCAAAGTCATTTGAGGCATTCTGTCAAAATGAGGCAGGGACCTCGGGCTTTCTCTGCGGACTCCACAGCTGATTCAGACAAACCTTCTCCTTGTGAGATGAAAGATGAGCCTGTATTCAAGACAATGCAAGGAAATCCAGCCTCCTTTCGAGTCAGGGCTTCTCGGTGTATATTCCACTTCAGGCAGCAAACTCAGGGCCCCTCCCTCCCACCTATTGCTGAGAGAAGCCTCCTCTTGAGGGGCTTGTGGAATGGTTGGCACACGTGTTGCATCTAGGCCAGGGAATCAGCTCTCATCTCCAGGCAATTTGGGTCCACAGAGCATTTCTCGAGTTATTCTGCTGAATTTGGTATTCCCTAGGCTTGCACGGTGTTCTCGGGGAAATTCTGGAGTTGCCTAAAGGAAGTCTAGCCACTGGTCCTGTTCGATGTGGAACGGGGGATGGCTCTGGAGTCATCAGAGGAGAATCGGGCTTCATCTCGAGTTTAATTGGTGTGCATGGGCTCCTTAACCTTGCTGGGTGTGACCTCAGCGTCCCTCTAGACGTGTGACAGTGTTCCTGGGGTCTCTCTCGAGACCCGTCAAGCATGTCGAGGCTCCATACATGCTTGATGGGGATCACGGAATTGCTCTGCATGCAATGCAGAGAATCGGGCCTCATCTCGCTTCGAGGGGAAAGTCTCATGGTTTTTCTCGAATTGAGGCGGGGACCTGGGGTATATTACTCGAGTTACGGCGAGGATGGCCCTCAAATTGCGTGTGTTTGTTCAGTGACGTCGGGACTCTGTCTAGTTATGAGGGACACTTCAGGAATCTCTGCAAGGCTTGGCAGGGCAAAAGGGACGCTTCTCGAGGTGAGGCGGCAGACCAGGGTCCCTTTCCAGTAGCCACAGTAATATTGCGATTCCTCTCAATGTACAAGAAAGTCAGGCCTCATTACTTTTGGAAGCAGTGAACTCCGCTTGCCTCTCGAGGTGTCAAAGGCATGTGAGGCATTCTGTCGAAATGAGGCGGGGACCTCTGGCTTTCTCTAGGGATTCCACAGGGATTCAGACATCCCTTCTCCTTGTGAGATGAAAGATGAGCCTGTATTCAAGCCACTGCAAGGAAATCCGGCCTCCTTTCGAGTCAGGTCTTCTCGGTGTATATTCCACTTTAGGCAGCAAACTCAGGGTCCCTCCCTCACACCTATTGCTGAGTGAAGCCTCCTCTTGAGGGGCTTGTGGAAGGTTGTCATACGTCTTGCATCTAGGCCAGGGAATCAGCTCTCATCTCTCATCTCGAGAATTTGGGGGACAAGGAGCATTCCTCGAGTTGCTGTGCTGAACTTGCTGTTCCTCTAGACTTGGGACGGTGTTCTCGGGTAATCTCTGGAGTTGCCTAAAGGAAGTCAGGCCACTGGTCATGTTTGATGGGGAACGGGGGATGGCTCTGGAGTCAATGCAGCAGAATCGGGCTCATCATCTGAGTTGATTTGTGGTACATGGATCTCCTTCGCGTTGCTGGGTTGACCTCAGGGTCCCTCTAGACGTGTGACAGTGTTCTTGGGGTCTCTCTCGAGATCTGTCAAGCACGTCGATGCTCCTTACATGCTTGATGGGATCACGGATTATTCTGCATGTAATGCAGGAGAATCGGGCCTCATCTCTCTTCGAGGGGAAGTCTCATGGTTTTTCTCGAGTTTAGGCGGGGACCTGGGTTATATTCTTGAGTTACGGCTGGGATTGCCCTTCAAAACGCGTGTTTGTTCAGCGACGTCGGGACTCCAGTCTAGTTTCGAGGGACACCTAAGGAATCTCTGCGAGGCTTGGCAGGGCAAAAGGGACGCTTCTCGAGGTGAGGCGGGAGACCAGGGTCCCTTTCCAGTTGCCACATTAATATTGCGATTCCTCTCAAATTCAAGAGAATTCAGCATTGTCACTTTTGGAAGCAGTGAACTCCGCGTGCCTCTCGAGGTGTCAAAAGCATGTGAGGCATTCCGTTGAAATGAGGCGGGGACCTCTGGCTTTCTCTAGGGACTCCACATGGGATTCAGACATCCCTTCTCCTTGTGAGATGAAAACACGAGCCTGTATTCAAGCCACTGCAAAGGAAACGGCCTCCTTTCGAGTCAGGGCTCTCGGTGTATATTCCACTTGAGGCAGCAAACTCAGGGTCCCTCCCTCACACATATTGGTCTGAGTGAAGCCTCCTCTTGAGGGGCTTGTGGAAGGTTGGCATACGTCTTGCGTCTAAGCCAGGGAATCAGCTCTCATCTCCAGACGATTTGGGGGACAAGGAGCATTCCTCGAGTTGTTCTGCTGAACTTGGTGTTCCTCTAGACTTGGGACGGTGTTCTCGGGGAATCTCTGGAGTTGCCTAAAGGAAGTCAGGCCACTGGTCATGTTTGATGGGGAACGGGGGATGGCTCTGGAGTCAATACAGGAGAATCGGCCTCATCTCGAGTTGATTAGGTGTACATGGAGCTCTTTCTACGTTGCTTGGGTGACCTCAGTGTCCCTCTAGACGTGTGACAGTGTTCTTGGGGACTCTCTCGAGATCCGTCAAGCACTGTTGATGCTCCTTACATGCTTTATGGGGATCACGGAATTGCTCTGCATGCAATGCAGGAGAATGGGTACTCATCTCGCTTCGAGGAGGAAGTCTCATGGTTTTTCTCGAGTTGTAGGCGGGGCCCTGGGGGTTATATTCTGAGTTACGGAGGGGATGGCCCTTCAAAACGCGTGTTTGTTCAGCGACGTCTGGACTCCTGTCTAGTTATGAGGGACACCTCAGGAATCTCTGCGAGGCTTGGCAGGGCAAAAGGGACGCTTCTCGAGGAGAGCCGGCAGACCCAGGAGTCCCTTTCCAGTAGCCACAGAAATATTGGGATTCCTCTCAATTTACAAGGGAAGTCAGGCATCGTTACTTTTGGAAGCAGTGAACTCCGCGTGCCTCTCGAGGTGTCAAAGGCATGTGAGGCATTCTGTCGAAATGAGGCGGGGACCTTGGGCTTTCTCTAGGGACTCCACAGGGGATTCAGACATCCCTTCTCCTTGTGAGATGAAAACTCGAGCCTGTATTCAAGCCACTGCAAGGAAATCCGGCCTCCATTTCGAGTCAGGGCTTCTCGTGTATATTCCACTTGAGGCAGCAAAATCAGGGTCCCTCCCTCACACATATTGCTGAGAGAAGCCTCCTCTTGAGGGGCTTGTGGAAGGTTGGCATACGTCTTGCGTCTAAGCCAGGGAATCAGCTCTCATCTGAGACGATTTCCTGGAAAAGGAGCATTCCTCGAGTTGCGGTGCTGAACTTGGTGTTCCTCTAGACTTGAGACGGTGTTCTCGGGGGAATCTCTGGAGTTGCGTAAAGGAAATCAGGCCACTGGTCGTGTTTGATGGGGAACGGGGGATGGCTCTGGAGTCAATACAGGAGAATCGGGCCTCATCTCGAGTTGATTTGGTGTACATGGAGCTCCTTTCACGTGGCTGGGGTGACCTCACTGTCCCTCTAGACGTGTGACAGTGTTCTTGGGGACTCTCTCTCGAGATCCGTCAAGCTAGTCGATGCTCCTTACATGCTTGATGGGGATCACGGAATTGTTCTGCATGCAATGCAGGGAAATCGGGCCTCATCTCGCTTCGAGGGGGAAGTCTCATGGTTTTTCTCGAATTGAGGCGGGGACCTGAGTTATATTCTTGAGTTACGGCGGGGATGGCCCTTCAAAACGCGTGTTTGTTCAGTGACGTCGGGACTCCTGTCTAGTTATGAGGGACACCTCAGGGATCTCTGCGAGGCTTGGCAGGCAAAAGGGACGCTTCTCGAGGTGAGGCGGGAGACCCAGGTCCCTTTCCAGTAGCCACAGAAATATTGGGATTCCTCTCAATTTACAATAGAAGTCAGGCATCGTCACTTTTGGAAGCAGTGAATCCGCGTGCCTCTCGAGTTGTCAAAGGCATGTGAGGCATTCTGTCGAAATGAGGCGGGGACCTTGGGCTTTCTCTAGGGACTCCACAGGGGATTCAGACATCCCTTCTCCTTGTGAGATGAAAGATGAGCCTGTATTCAAGCCACTGCAAGGAAATCCGGCCTCCTTTTCAGTCAGGGCTTCTCAGTGTATATTCCACTTGAGGCAGCAAACTCAGGGTCCCTCCCTCACACATATTGCTGAGAGAAGCCTCCTCTTGAGGCGGCTTGTGGAAGGTTGGCATACGTCTTGCGTCTAAGCCAGGGAATCAGCTCTCATTTCGAGACGATTTCGGGGAAAAGGAGCATTCCTCGAGTTGCCTGTGCTGAACTTGGTGTTCCTCTAGACTTGAGGCGGTGTTCTCGGGGAAACTCTGGAGTTGCGTAAAGGAATCAGGCCACTGGTCGTGTTTGATGGGAATGGGGGATGGCTCTGGAGTCAATAGAGGAGAATCGGGCCTCATCTCGAATTGATTTTGGGTACATGGAGCTCCTTCTCTTTACTGGGGTGACCTCACTGTCCCTCTAGACGTGTGACAGTGTTCTTGGGCACTCTCTTGAGATCTGTCAAGCAGTCGAGGCTCCTTACATGCTTTATGAGGATCACAGAATTGCTCTGCATGCAATGCAGGAGAATGGTACTCATCTCGCTTCGAGGGGGAAGTCTCACGGTTTTTCTCGAATTGAGGCGGGGACCTCGGTTATATACTCGAGTTACGGCGAGGATGGCCCCTCAAAATGCGTGTTTGTTCAGTGAGGTCGGGACTCAAGTCTAGTTACGAGGGACACCTCAGGAATCTCTGGGAGGCTTGGCAGGGCAAAAGGGACGCTTCTCGAGGTGAGGCGGGAGACCGAGTGTCCCTTTCCAGAAGCCACAGTAATATTGTGATTCCTCTCAATGTGCAAGAAGAGTCAGGCTTCGTCACTTTTGAAAGCAGTGAACTCCGCGTGCCTCTCGAGGTGTCAAAGTCATTTGAGGCATTCTGTCAAAATGAGGCAGGGACCTCGGGCTTTCTCTGCGGACTCCACAGCTGATTCAGACAAACCTTCTCCTTGTGAGATGAAAGATGAGCCTGTATTCAAGACAATGCAAGGAAATCCAGCCTCCTTTCGAGTCAGGGCTTCTCGGTGTATATTCCACTTCAGGCAGCAACTCAGGGCCCCTCCCTCCCACCTATTGCTGAGAGAAGCCTCCTCTTGAGGGGCTTGTGGATGGTTGGCACACGTGTTGCATCTAGGCCAGGAAATCAGCTCTCATCTCCAGGCAATTTGGGTCCACAGAGCATTTCTCGAGTTATTCTGCTGAATTTGGTATTCCCCTAGGCTTGGCACATTGTTCTCGGGGAAATTCTGGAGTTGCCTAAAGGAAGTCTAGCCAGAGGTCCTGTTCGATGTGGAACGGGGGATGGCTCTGGAGTCATCAGAGGAGAATCGGGCTTCATCTCGAGTTTAATTGGTGTGCATGGGGCTCCTTAACCTTGCAGGTGTGACCTAAGCGTCCCCTCTAGACGTGTGAGTGTTCCTGGGGTCTCTCTCGAGACCCGTCAAGCATGTCGAGGCTCCATACATGCTTGATGGGGATCACGGAATTGCTCTGCATGCAATGCAAGAGAATCGGGCCTCATCTCGCTTCGAGGGGAAAGTCTCATGGTTTTTCTCGCATTGCGGCGGCGACCTGGGGTATATTCTTGAGTTACGGCGGGGATGGCCCTTCATTACGCGTGTTTGTTCAGCGACGTCGGGACTGCTGTCTAGTTATGAGGGACACTTCAGGAATCTCTGCAAGGATTGGCAGGGCAAAAGGGATGCTTCTCGAGGTGAGGCGGCAGACCCAGGGTCCCTTTCCAGTAGCCACAGTAATATTGCGATTCCTCTCAATGTACAAGAGAAGTCAGGCCTCATTACTTTTGGAAGCAGTGAACTCCGCTTGCCTCTCGAGGTGTCAAAGGCATGTGAGGCATTCTGTCGAAATGAGGCGGGGCCCTCTGGCTTTCTCTAGGGATTCCACAGGGGATTCAGACATCCCTCCTTGTGAGATGAAAGATGAGCCTGTATTCAAGCCACTGCAAGGAAATCCGGCCTGCTTTCGAGTCAGGTCTTCTCGGTGTATATTCCACTTTAGGCAGCAAACTCAGGGTCCCTCCCTCACACCTATTGCTGAGTGAAGCCTCCTCTTGAGGGGCTTGTGGAAGGTTGTCATACGTCTTGCCTAATCAACTCTCATCTCGAGACGATTTGGGGGACAAGGAGCAGCATTCCTCGAGTTGCTGTGCTGAACTTGCTGTTCCTCTAGACTTGGGACGGTGTTCTCGGGTAATCTCTGGAGTTGCCTAAAGGAAGTCAGGCCACTGGTCATGTTTGATGGGGAACGGGGGATGGCTCTGGAGTCAATGCAGCAGAATCGGAACTCATCTTGAGTTGATTTGTGGTACATGGATCACTTTCGCGTTGCTGGGTTGACCTCAGGGTCCCTGTAGACGTGTGACAGTGTTCTTGGGGTCTCTCTCGAGATCTGTCAAGCACGTCGATGCTCCTTACATGCTTGATGGGTATCACGGGATTATTCTGCATGTAATGCAGGAGAATCGAGCCTCATCTCTCTTCGACGGGGAAGTCTCATGGTTTTTCTCGAGTTTAGGCGGGGACCTGGGTTATATTCTCCAGTTACGGCTGGGATTGCCCTTCAAAACGCGTGTTTGTTCAGCGACGTCGGGACTCCAGTCTAGTTTCGAGGGACACCTAAGGAATCTCTGCGAGGCTTGGCAGGGCAAAAGGGACGCTTCTCGAGGTGAGGCGGGAGACCAGGGTCCCTTTCCAGTTGCCACATTAATATTGCGATTCCTCTCAAAATTCAAAGAATTAGGCATTGTCACTTTTGGAAGCAGTGAACTCCGCGTGCCTCTAGAGGTGTCAAAAGCATGTGAGGCATTCCGTTGAAATGATGCGGGGACCTCTGGCTTTCTCTAGGGACTCCACATGTTATTCAGACATCCCTTCTCCTTGTGAGATGAAACACGAGCCAGTATTCAAGACACTGCAAGGAACTACGTCCTCCTTTCGAGTCAGGGCTCTCGGTGTATATTCCACTTGAGGCAACACACTCAGGGTCTCTCCCTCACACATATTGGTCAGAGAAGCCTCCTCTTGAGGGGCTTGTGGAAGGTTGGCATACATCTTGCGTCTAAGCCAGGGAATCAGCTCTCATCTCCAGACGATTTCGGGGAAAAGGAGCATTCCTCGAGTTGTTCTGCTGAACTTGGTGTTCCTCTAGACTTGAGACGGTGTTCTCAGGGAATCTCTGGAGTTGCGTAAAGGAAGTCAGGCCACTGGTCGTGTTTGATGGGGAACGGGGGATGGCTCTGGAGTCAATACAGGAGAATCGGGCCTCATCTCGAGTTGATTAGGTGTACATGGAGCTCCTTTACGTTGCTTGGGTGACCTCAGTGTCCCTCTAGACGTGTGACAGTGTTCTTGGGGACTCTCTCGAGATCCGTCAAGCGTGTTGAGTCTCCTAAAATGCTTTATGGGGATCACGGAATTGCTCTTCATGCAATGCAGGTGAATGGGTACTCATCTCGCTTCGAGGAGGAAGTCTCATGGTTTTTCTTGAGTTGTGGCGGGGCCCTGGGATATGTTTTTGAGTTACGGAGGGGATGGCCCTTCAAAACGCGTTTATTCAGTGACGTCTGGACTCCTGTCTAGTTATGAGGGACACCTCAGGAATATCTGCAAGGCTTGGCAGGGCAAAAAGGACGCTTCTCGAGGAGAGCCGGCAGACCCAGGTTCCCTTTCCAGTAGCCACAGAAATATTGGGATTCCTCTCAATTTACAAGGGAAGTCAGGCATCGTTACTTTTGGAAGCAGTGAACTCCGCGTGCCTCTCGAGGTGTCAAAATCATGTGAGGCATTCTGTCGAAATGAGGCGGTGACCTTGGGCTTTCTCTTGGGACTAAACAGGGGATTCAGACAACCCGTCTCCCTGTGAGATGAAACTCGAGCCTGTATTCAAGCCACTGCAAGGAAATCCGGCCTCCATTCGAGTCAGGGCTTCTCGCTGTATATTCCACTTGAGGCAGCAAAATCAGGGTCCCTCCCTCACACATATTGCTGAGAGAAGCCTCCTCTTGAGGGGCTTGTGGAACTTTGGCATACGTCTTGCGTCTAAGACAGGGAATCAGCTCTTATCTTGAGACGATTTCCTGGAAAAGGAGCATTCCTCGAGTTGCGGTGCTGAACTTGGTGTTCCTCTAGACTTGAGACGGTGTTCTCGGGGAATCTCTGGAGTTGCGTAAAGGAAATCAGGCCACTGGTCGTGTTTGATGGGGAACGGGGGATGGCTCTGGAGTCAATACAGGAGAATCGGGCCTCATCTCGAGTTGATTTGGGGTACATGAAACTCCTTCACGTGGCTGGGGTGACCTCACTGTCCCTCTAGACGTGTGACAGTGATCTTGGGGTCTCTCTCGAGATCCGTCAAGCTAGTCGATGCTCCTTACATGCTTGATGGGTATCACGGAATTGTTCTGCATGCAATGCAGGAGAATCGGGCCTCATCTCGCTTCGAGGGGGAAGTCTCATGGTTTCTCTCGAATTGAGGCGGGAACCTGAGTTATATTCTTGAGTTACGGCGGGGATGACCCTTCAAAACGCGTGTTTGTTCAGCAACATCGGGACTCCTGTCTAGTTATGAGGGACACCTCAGGGATCTCTGCGAGGCTTGGCAGGCAAAAGGGACGCTTCTCGAGGTGAGGCGGGAGACGCAGGGTCCCTTTCCAGTAGCCACAGAAATATTGGGATTCCTCTCAATGTACAATAGAAGTCAGGCATCGTCACTTTTGGAAGCAGTGAATGCCGCGTGTCTCTTGAGTTGTCAAAGGCATGTGAGGCATTCTGTTGAAATGAGGCGGGGACCTTGGTCTTTCTCTAGGGACTCCACAGGGGATTCAAACATCCCTTCTCCTTGTGAGATGAAAGATGACCCTGTATTCAAGCCACAGCAAGGAAATCCGGCCTCCTTTTCAGTCAGGGCTTCTCAGTGTATATTCCACTTGAGGCAGCAAACTCAGGGTCCCTCCCTCACACCTATTGCTGAGATAAGCCTTCTCTTGTGCGGCTTGTGGAAGGTTGGCATACGTCTTGCGTCTATGCCACCGAATCAGCTCTCATCTCAAGACGATTTCGGGGAAAAGGAGCATTCCTCGAGTTGCCGTGCTGAACTTGGTGTTCCTCTAGACTTGAGGCGGTGTTCTCGGGGAAACTCTGGAGTTGCGTAAAGGACGTCAAGCCACTGGTCGTGTTTGATGGGAATGGGGGATTGCTCTGGAGTCAATACAGGAGAATCGGGCCTCATCTCGAGTTGATTTTGGGTACATGGAGCTCCTTCTCGTTACTGGGGTGACCTCAGTGTCCTTCTAGACGTGTGACAGTGTTCTTGGGCACTCTCTTGAGATCTGTCAAGCAAGGCGAGGCTCCTTACATGCTTTATGAGGATCACAGAATTGCTCTGCATGCAATGCAGGAGAATGGTACTCATCTCGCTTCGAGGGGAAAGTCTCACGGTTTTTCTCGAATTGAGGCGGGGACCTCGGTTATATACTCGAGTTACGGCGAGGATGGCCCCTCAAAATGCGTGTTTGTTCAGTGAGGTCGGGACTCAAGTCTAGTTACGAGGGACACCTCAGGAATCTCTGGGAGGCTTGGCAGGGCAAAAGGGACGCTTCTCGAGGTGAGGCGGGAGACCGAGTGTCCCTTTCCAGAAGCCACAGTAATATTGTGATTCCTCTCAATGTGCAAGAAGAGTCAGGCTTCGTCACTTTTGAAAGCAGTGAACTCCGCGTGCCTCTCGAGGTGTCAAAGTCATTTGAGGCATTCTGTCAAAATGAGGCAGGGACCTCGGGCTTTCTCTGCGGACTCCACAGCTGATTCAGACAAACCTTCTCCTTGTGAGATGAAAGATGAGCCTGTATTCAAGACAATGCAAGGAAATCCAGCCTCCTTTCGAGTCAGGGCTTCTCGGTGTATATTCCACTTCAGGCAGCAAACTCAGGGCCCCTCCCTCCCACCTATTGCTGAGAGAAGCCTCCTCTTGAGGGGCTTGTGGATGGTTGGCACACGTGTTGCATCTAGGCCAGGAAATCAGCTCTCATCTCCAGGCAATTTGGGTCCACAGAGCATTTCTCGAGTTATTCTGCTGAATTTGGTATTCCCCTAGGCTTGGCACATTGTTCTCGGGGAAATTCTGGAGTTGCCTAAAGGAAGTCTAGCCAGAGGTCCTGTTCGATGTGGAACGGGGGATGGCTCTGGAGTCATCAGAGGAGAATCGGGCTTCATCTCGAGTTTAATTGGTGTGCATGGGGCTCCTTAACCTTGCAGGTGTGACCTAAGCGTCCCTCTAGACGTGTGAGTGTTCCTGGGGTCTCTCTCGAGACCCGTCAAGCATGTCGAGGCTCCATACATGCTTGATGGGGATCACGGAATTGCTCTGCATGCAATGCAAGAGAATCGGGCCTCATCTCGCTTCGAGGGGAAAGTCTCATGGTTTTTCTCGCATTGCGGCGGCGACCTGGGGTATATTCTTGAGTTACGGCGGGGATGGCCCTTCATTACGCGTGTTTGTTCAGCGACGTCGGGACTGCTGTCTAGTTATGAGGGACACTTCAGGAATCTCTGCAAGGATTGGCAGGGCAAAAGGGATGCTTCTTGAGGTGAGGCGGCAGACCCAGGGTCCCTTTCCAGTAGCCACAGTAATATTGCGATTCCTCTCAATGTACAAGAGAAGTCAGGCCTCATTACTTTTGGAAGCAGTGAACTCCGCTTGCCTCTCGAGGTGTCAAAGGCATGTGAGGCATTCTGTCGAAATGAGGCGGGGCCCTCTGGCTTTCTCTAGGGATTCCACAGGGGATTCAGACATCCCTTCTCCTTGTGAGATGAAAGATGAGCCTGTATTCAAGCCACTGCAAGGAAATCCGGCCTCCTTTCGAGTCAGGTCTTCTCGGTGTATATTCCACTTTAGGCAGCAAACTCAGGGTCCCTCCCTCACACCTATTGCTGAGTGAAGCCTCCTCTTGAGGGGCTTGTGGAAGGTTGTCATACGTCTTGCCTAATCAACTCTCATCTCGAGACGATTTGGGGGACAAGGAGCATTCCTCGAGTTGCTGTGCTGAACTTGCTGTTCCTCTAGACTTGGGACGGTGTTCTCGGGTAATCTCTGGAGTTGCCTAAAGGAAGTCAGGCCACTGGTCATGTTTGATGGGGAACGGGGGATGGCTCTGGAGTCAATGCAGCAGAATCGGAACTCATCTTGAGTTGATTTGTGGTACATGGATCACTTTCGCGTTTGCTGGGTTGACCTCAGGGTCCCTGTAGACGTGTGACAGTGTTCTTGGGGTCTCTCTCGAGATCTGTCAAGCACGTCGATGCTCCTTACATGCTTGATGGGTATCACGGGATTATTCTGCATGTAATGCAGGAGAATCGAGCCTCATCTCTCTTCGACGGGGAAGTCTCATGGTTTTTCTCGAGTTTAGGCGGGGACCTGGGTTATATTCTCCAGTTACGGCTGGGATTGCCCTTCAAAACGCGTGTTTGTTCAGCGACGTCGGGACTCCAGTCTAGTTTCGAGGGACACCTAAGGAATCTCTGCGAGGCTTGGCAGGGCAAAAGGGACGCTTCTCGAGGTGAGGCGGGAGAACCAGGGTCCCTTTCCAGTTGCCACATTAATATTGCGATTCCTCTCAAAATTCAAAATTAGGCATTGTCACTTTTGGAAGCAGTGAACTCCGCGTGCCTCTAGAGGTGTCAAAAGCATGTGAGGCATTCCGTTGAAATGATGCGGGGACCTCTGGCTTTCTCTAGGGACTCCACAGGTTATTCAGACATCCCTTCTCCTTGTGAGATGAAACACGAGCCAGTATTCAAGACACTGCAAGGAACTACGTCCTCCTTTCGAGTCAGGGCTCTCGGTGTATATTCCACTTGAGGCAACACACTCAGGGTCTCTCCCTCACACATTGGTCAGAGAAGCCTCCTCTTGAGGGGCTTGTGGAAGGTTGGCATACATCTTGCGTCTAAGCCAGGGAATCAGCTCTCATCTCCAGACGATTTCGGGGAAAAGGAGCATTCCTCGAGTTGTTCTGCTGAACTTGGTGTTCCTCTAGACTTGAGACGGTGTTCTCAGGGAATCTCTGGAGTTGCGTAAAGGAAGTCAGGCCACTGGTCATGTTTGATGGGGAACGGGGGATGGCTCTGGAGTCAATACAGGAGAATCGGGCCTCATCTCGAGTTGATTAGGTGTACATGGAGCTCCTCTACGTTGCTTGGGTGACCTCAGTGTCCCTCTAGACGTGTGACAGTGTTCTTGGGGACTCTCTCGAGATCCGTCAAGCTGTTGAGTCTCCTAAAATGCTTTATGGGGATCACGGAATTGCTCTTCATGCAATGCAGGTGAATGGGTACTCATCTCGCTTCGAGGAGGAAGTCTCATGGTTTTTCTTGAGTTGTGGCGGGGCCCTGGGATATGTTTTTGAGTTACGGAGGGGATGGCCCTTCAAAACGCGTTTATTCAGTGACGTCTGGACTCCTGTCTAGTTATGAGGGACACCTCAGGAATATCTGCAAGGCTTGGCAGGGCAAAAAGGACGCTTCTCGAGGAGAGCCGGCAGACCCAGGTTCCCTTTCCAGTAGCCACAGAAATATTGGGATTCCTCTCAATTTACAAGGGAAGTCAGGCATCGTTACTTTTGGAAGCAGTGAACTCCGCGTGCCTCTCGAGGTGTCAAAATCATGTGAGGCATTCTGTCGAAATGAGGCGGTGACCTTGGGCTTTCTCTTGGGACTAAACAGGGGATTCAGACAACCCGTCTCCCTGTGAGATGAAACTCGAGCCTGTATTCAAGCCACTGCAAGGAAATCCGGCCTCCATTCGAGTCAGGGCTTCTCGCTGTATATTCCACTTGAGGCAGCAAAATCAGGGTCCCTCCCTCACACATATTGCTGAGAGAAGCCTCCTCTTGAGGGGCTTGTGGAACTTTGGCATACGTCTTGCGTCTAAGACAGGGAATCAGCTCTTATCTTGAGACGATTTCCTGGAAAAGGAGCATTCCTCGAGTTGCGGTGCTGAACTTGGTGTTCCTCTAGACTTGAGACGGTGTTCTCGGGGAATCTCTGGAGTTGCGTAAAGGAAATCAGGCCACTGGTCGTGTTTGATGGGGAACGGGGGATGGCTCTGGAGTCAATACAGGAGAATCGGGCCTCATCTCGAGTTGATTTGGGGTACATGAAACTCCTTCACGTGGCTGGGGTGACCTCACTGTCCCTCTAGACGTGTGACAGTGATCTTGGGGTCTCTCTCGAGATCCGTCAAGCTAGTCGATGCTCCTTACATGCTTGATGGGTATCACGGAATTGTTCTGCATGCAATGCAGGAGAATCGGGCCTCATCTCGCTTCGAGGGGGAAGTCTCATGGTTTCTCTCGAATTGAGGCGGGAACCTGAGTTATATTCTTGAGTTACGGCGGGGATGACCCTTCAAAACGCGTGTTTGTTCAGCAACATCGGGACTCCTGTCTAGTTATGAGGGACACCTCAGGGATCTCTGCGAGGCTTGGCAGGCAAAAGGGACGCTTCTCGAGGTGAGGCGGGAGACGCAGGGTCCCTTTCCAGTAGCCACAGAAATATTGGGATTCCTCTCAATGTACAATAGAAGTCAGGCATCGTCACTTTTGGAAGCAGTGAATGCCGCGTGTCTCTTGAGTTGTCAAAGGCATGTGAGGCATTCTGTTCGAAATGAGGTGGGGACCTTGGTCTTTCTCTAGGGACTCCACAGGGGATTCAAACATCCCTTCTCCTTGTGAGATGAAAGATGACCCTGTATTCAAGCCACAGCAAGGAAATCCGGCCTCCTTTTCAGTCAGGGCTTCTCAGTGTATATTCCACTTGAGGCAGCAAACTCAGGGTCCCTCCCTCACACCTATTGCTGAGATAAGCCTTCTCTTGTGCGGCTTGTGGAAGGTTGGCATACGTCTTGCGTCTATGCCACCGAATCAGCTCTCATCTCAAGACGATTTCGGGGAAAAGGAGCATTCCTCGAGTTGCCGTGCTGAACTTGGTGTTCCTCTAGACTTGAGGCGGTGTTCTCGGGGAAACTCTGGAGTTGCGTAAAGGACGTCAAGCCACTGGTCGTGTTTGATGGGAATGGGGGATTGCTCTGGAGTCAATACAGGAGAATCGGGCCTCATCTCGAGTTGATTTTGGGTACATGGAGCTCCTTCTCGTTACTGGGGTGACCTCAGTGTCCTTCTAGACGTGTGACAGTGTTCTTGGGCACTCTCTTGAGATCTGTCAAGCAAGGCGAGGCTCCTTACATGCTTTATGAGGATCACAGAATTGCTCTGCATGCAATGCAGGAGAATGGTACTCATCTCGCTTCGAGGGGAAAGTCTCACGGTTTTTCTCGAATTGAGGCGGGGACCTCGGTTATATACTCGAGTTACGGCGAGGATGGCCCCTCAAAATGCGTGTTTTGTTCAGTGAGGTCGGGACTCAAGTCTAGTTACGAGGGACACCTCAGGAATCTCTGGGAGGCTTGGCAGGGCAAAAGGGACGCTTCTCGAGGTGAGGCGGGAGACCGAGTGTCCCTTTCCAGAAGCCACAGTAATATTGTGATTCCTCTCAATGTGCAAGAAGAGTCAGGCTTCGTCACTTTTGAAAGCAGTGAACTCCGCGTGCCTCTCGAGGTGTCAAAGTCATTTGAGGCATTCTGTCAAAATGAGGCAGGGACCTCGGGCTTTCTCTGCGGACTCCACAGCTGATTCAGACAAACCTTCTCCTTGTGAGATGAAAGATGAGCCTGTATTCAAGACAATGCAAGGAAATCCAGCCTCCTTTCGAGTCAGGGCTTCTCGGTGTATATTCCACTTCAGGCAGCAAACTCAGGGCCCCTCCCTCCCACCTATTGCTGAGAGAAGCCTCCTCTTGAGGGGCTTGTGGATGGTTGGCACACGTCTTGCATCTAGGCCAGGGAATCAGCTCTCATCTCCAGGCAATTTGGGTCCACAGAGCATTTCTCGAGTTATTCTGCTGAATTTGGTATTCCCCTAGGCTTGGCACATTGTTCTCGGGGAAATTCTGGAGTTGCCTAAAGGAAGTCTAGCCAGAGGTCCTGTTCGATGTGGAACGGGGGATGGCTCTGGAGTCATCAGAGGAGAATCGGGCTTCATCTCGAGTTTAATTGGTGTGCATGGGGCTCCTTAACCTTGCAGGTGTGACCTAAGCGTCCCTCTAGACGTGTGAGTGTTCCTGGGGTCTCTCTCGAGACCCGTCAAGCATGTCGAGGCTCCATACATGCTTGATGGGGATCACGGAATTGCTCTGCATGCAATGCAAGAGAATCGGGCCTCATCTCGCTTCGAGGGGAAAGTCTCATGGTTTTTCTCGCATTGCGGCGGCGACCTGGGGTATATTCTTGAGTTACGGCGGGGATGGCCCTTCATTACGCGTGTTTGTTCAGCGACGTCGGGACTGCTGTCTAGTTATGAGGGACACTTCAGGAATCTCTGCAAGGATTGGCAGGGCAAAAGGGACGCTTCTTGAGGTGAGGCGGCAGACCCAGACCCAGGGTCCCTTTCCAGTAGCCACAGTAATATTGCGATTGCTCTCAATGTACAAGAGAAGTCAGGCCTCATTACTTTTGGAAGCAGTGAACTCCGCTTGCCTCTCGAGGTGTCAAAGGCATGTGAGGCATTCTGTCGAAATGAGGCGGGGCCCTCTGGCTTTCTCTAGGGATTCCACAGGGGATTCAGACACATCCCTTCTCCTTGTGAGATGAAAGATGAGCCTGTATTCAAGCCACTGCAAGGAAATCCGGCCTCCTTTCGAGTCAGGTCTTCTCGGTGTATATTCCACTTTAGGCAGCAAACTCAGGGTCCCTCCCTCACACCTATTGCTGAGTGAAGCCTCCTCTTGAGGGGCTTGTGGAAGGTTGTCATACGTCTTGGGTCTATGCCAGGGAATCAACTCTCATCTCGAGACGATTTGGGGGACAAGGAGCATTCCTCGAGTTGCTGTGCTGAACTTGCTGTTCCTCTAGACTTGGGACGGTGTTCTCGGGTAATCTCTGGAGTTGCCTAAAGGAAGTCAGGCCACTGGTCATGTTTGATGGGGAACGGGGGATGGCTCTGGAGTCAATGCAGCAGAATCGGAACTCATCTTGAGTTGATTTGTGGTACATGGATCACTTTCGCGTTGCTGGGTTGACCTCAGGGTCCCTGTAGACGTGTGACAGTGTTCTTGGGGTCTCTCTCGAGATCTGTCAAGCACGTCGATGCTCCTTACATGCTTGATGGGTATCACGGGATTATTCTGCATGTAATGCAGGAGAATCGAGCCTCATCTCTCTTCGACGGGGAAGTCTCATGGTTTTTCTCGAGTTTAGGCGGGGACCTGGGTTATATTCTCCAGTTACGGCTGGGATTGCCCTTCAAAACGCGTGTTTGTTCAGCGACGTCGGGACTCCAGTCTAGTTTCGAGGGACACCTAAGGAATCTCTGCGAGGCTTGGCAGGGCAAAAGGGACGCTTCTCGAGGTGAGGCGGGAGACCAGGGTCCCTTTCCAGTTGCCACATTAATATTGCGATTCCTCTCAAAATTCAAAATTAGGCATTGTCACTTTTGGAAGCAGTGAACTCCGCGTGCCTCTAGAGGTGTCAAAAGCATGTGAGGCATTCCGTTGAAATGATGCGGGGACCTCTGGCTTTCTCTAGGGACTCCACATGTTATTCAGACATCCCTTCTCCTTGTGAGATGAAACACGAGCCAGTATTCAAGACACTGCAAGGAACTGTGTCCTCCTTTCGAGTCAGGGCTCTCGGTGTATATTCCACTTGAGGCAACACACTCAGGGTCTCTCCCTCACACATATTGGTCAGAGAAGCCTCCTCTTGAGGGGCTTGTGGAAGGTTGGCATACATCTTGCGTCTAAGCCAGGGAATCAGCTCTCATCTCCAGACGATTTCGGGGAAAAGAAACATTCCTCGAGTTGTTCTGCTGAACTTGGTGTTCCTCTAGACTTGAGACGGTGTTCTCAGGGAATCTCTGGAGTTGCGTAAAGGAAGTCAGGCCACTGGTCATGTTTGATGGGGAACGGGGGATGGCTCTGGAGTCAATACAGGAGAATCGGGCCTCATCTCGAGTTGATTAGGTGTACATGGAGCTCCTCTACGTTGCTTGGGTGACCTCAGTGTCCCTCTAGACGTGTGACAGTGTTCTTGGGGACTCTCTCGAGATCCGTCAAGCCTGTTGAGTCTCCTAAAATGCTTTATGGGGATCACGGAATTGCTCTTCATGCAATGCAGGTGAATGGGTACTCATCTCGCTTCGAGGAGGAAGTCTCATGGTTTTTCTTGAGTTGTGGCGGGGGCCCTGGGATATGTTTTTGAGTTACGGAGGGGATGGCCCTTCAAAACGCGTTTATTCAGTGACGTCTGGACTCCTGTCTAGTTATGAGGGACACCTCAGGAATATCTGCAAGGCTTGGCAGGGCAAAAAGGACGCTTCTCGAGGAGAGCCGGCAGACCCAGGTTCCCTTTCCAGTAGCCACAGAAATATTGGGATTCCTCTCAATTTACAAGGGAAGTCAGGCATCGTTACTTTTGGAAGCAGTGAACTCCGCGTGCCTCTCGAGGTGTCAAAATCATGTGAGGCATTCTGTCGAAATGAGGCGGTGACCTTGGGCTTTCTCTTGGGACTAAACAGGGGATTCAGACAACCCGTCTCCCTGTGAGATGAAACTCGAGCCTGTATTCAAGCCACTGCAAGGAAATCCGGCCTCCTTTCGAGTCAGGGCTTCTCGCTGTATATTCCACTTGAGGCAGCAAAATCAGGGTCCCTCCCTCACACATATTGCTGAGAGAAGCCTCCTCTTGAGGGGCTTGTGGAACTTTGGCATACGTCTTGCGTCTAAGACAGGGAATCAGCTCTTATCTTGAGACGATTTCCTGGAAAAGGAGCATTCCTCGAGTTGCGGTGCTGAACTTGGTGTTCCTCTAGACTTGAGACGGTGTTCTCGGGGAATCTCTGGAGTTGCGTAAAGGAAATCAGGCCACTGGTCGTGTTTGATGGGGAACGGGGGATGGCTCTGGAGTCAATACAGGAGAATCGGGCCTCATCTCGAGTTGATTTGGGGTACATGAAACTCCTTCACGTGGCTGGGGTGACCTCACTGTCCCTCTAGACATGTGACAGTGATCTTGGGGTCTCTCTCGAGATCCGTCAAGCTAGTCGATGCTCCTTACATGCTTGATGGGTATCACGGAATTGTTCTGCATGCAATGCAGGAGAATCGGGCCTCATCTCGCTTCGAGGGGGAAGTCTCATGGTTTCTCTCGAATTGAGGCGGGAACCTGAGTTATATTCTTGAGTTACGGCGGGGGGATGACCCTTCAAAACGCGTGTTTGTTCAGCAACATCGGGACTCCTGTCTAGTTATGAGGGACACCTCAGGGATCTCTGCGAGGCTTGGCAGGCAAAAGGGACGCTTCTCGAGGTGAGGCGGGAGACGCAGGGTCCCTTTCCAGTAGCCACAAATATTGGGATTCCTCTCAATGTACAATAGAAGTCAGGCATCGTCACTTTTGGAAGCAGTGAATGCCGCGTGTCTCTTGAGTTGTCAAAGGCATGTGAGGCATTCTGTCGAAATGAGGTGGGGACCTTGGTCTTTCTCTAGGGACTCCACAGGGGATTCAAACATCCCCTTCTCCTTGTGAGATGAAAGATGACCCTGTATTCAAGCCACAGCAAGGAAATCCGGCCTCCTTTTCAGTCAGGGCTTCTCAGTGTATATTCCACTTGAGGCAGCAAACTCAGGGTCCCTCCCTCACACCTATTGCTGAGATAAGCCTTCTCTTGTGCGGCTTGTGGAAGGTTGGCATACGTCTTGCGTCTATGCCACCGAATCAGCTCTCATCTCAAGACGATTTCGGGGGAAAAGGAGCATTCCTCGAGTTGCCGTGCTGAACTTGGTGTTCCTCTAGACTTGAGGCGGTGTTCTCGGGGAAACTCTGGAGTTGCGTAAAGGACGTCAAGCCACTGGTCGTGTTTGATGGGAATGGGGGATTGCTCTGGAGTCAATACAGGAGAATCGGGCCTCATCTCGAGTTGATTTTGGGTACATGGAGCTCCTTCTCGTTACTGGGGTGACCTCAGTGTCCTTCTAGACGTGTGACAGTGTTCTTGGGCACTCTCTTGAGATCTGTCAAGCAAGGCGAGGCTCCTTACATGCTTTATGAGGATCACAGAATTGCTCTGCATGCAATGCAGGAGAATGGTACTCATCTCGCTTCGAGGGGAAAGTCTCACGGTTTTTCTCGAATTGAGGCGGGGACCTCGGTTATATACTCGAGTTACGGCGAGGATGGCCCCTCAAAATGCGTGTTTGTTCAGTGACGTCGGGACTCAAGTCTAGTTATGAGGGACACCTCAGGAATCTCTGGGAGGCTTGGCAGGGCAAAAGGGACGCTTCTCGAGGTGAGGCGGGAGACCCAGTGTCCCTTTCCAGAAGCCACAGTAATATTGTGATTCCTCTCAATGTGCAAGAAGAGTCAGGCTTCGTCACTTTTGGAAGCAGTGAACTCCGCGTGCCTCTCGAGGTGTCAAAGGCATGTGAGGCATTCCGTCGAAATGAGGCAGGGACCTCGGGCTTTCTCTACGGACTCCACAGCTGTTTCAGACAAACCTTCTCCTTGTGAGATGAAAGATGAGCCTGTATTCAAGACAATGCAAGGAAATCCAGCCTCCTTTCGAGTCAGGGCTTCTCGGTGTATATTCCACTTGAGGCAGCAAACTCAGGGTCCCTCCCTCACACCTATTGCTGAGAGAAGCCTCCTCTTGAGGGGCTTGTGGATGGTTGGCACACGTCTTGCATCTAGGCCAGGAAATCAGCTCTCATCTCCAGGCAATTTGGGTCCACGGAGCATTTCTCGAGTTATTCTGCTGAACTTGGTATTCCTCTAGGCTTGGCACATTGTTCGGGGAAATTCTGGAGTTGCCTAAAGGAAGTCTAGCCAGAGGTACTGTTTGATGTGGAACGGGGGATGGCTCTGGAGTCATCAGAGGAGAATCGGGCCTCATCTCGAGTTTAATTGGTGTGCATGGGGCTCCTTAAACTTGCAGGGGTGACCTAAGCGTCCCTCCTAGACGTGTGACAGTGTTCCTGGGGTCTCTCTCGAGACCCGTCAAGCAAGTCGAGGCTCCATACATGCTTGATGGGGATCACGGAATTGCTCTGCATGCAATGCAAGAGAATCGGGCCTCATCTCGCTTCGAGGGGAAAGTCTCATGTTTTTTCTCGAGTTGCGGCGGGGACCTGGGGTATATTCTTGAGTTACGGCGGGGATGGCCCTTCAAAACGCGTGTTTGTTCAGCGACGTCGGGACTGCTGTCTAGTTATGAGGGACACTCAGGAATCTCTGCGAGACTTGGCAGGGCAAAAGGGACGCTTCTTGAGGTGAGGCGGGAGACCCAGGTCCCTTTCCAGTAGCCACAGTAATATTGCGATTCCTCTCAATGTACAAGAGAAGTCAGGCATCGTCACTTTTGGAAGCAGTGAACTCCGCGTGCCTCTCGAGGTGTCAAAGGCATGTGAGGCATTCTGTCGAAATGAGGCGGGGACCTCTGGCTTTCTCTAGGGATTCCACAGGGGATTCAGACATCCCTTCTCCTTGTGAGATGAAAGATGAGCCTGTATTCAAGCCACTGCAAGGAAATCTGGCCTCCTTTCGAGTCAGGGCTTCTCGGTGTATATTCCATTTGAGGCAGCAAACTCAGGGTCCCTCCCTCACACCTATTGCTGAGAGAAGCCTCCTCTTGAGGGCTTGTGAAGGTTGGCATACGTCTTGCGTCTAGGCCAGGGAATCAGCTCTCATCTCGAGACGATTTGGGGGACAAGGAGCATTCCTCGAGTTGCTGTGCTGAACTTGCTGTTCCTCTAGACTTGGGACGGTGTTCTCGGGAATCTCTGGAGTTGCCTAAAGGAAGTCAGGCCACTGGTCATGTTTGATGGGGAACGGGGGATGGCTCTGGAGTCAATGCAGCAGGAATCGGACCTCATCTCGAGTTTATTTGGTGTACATGGAGCTCTTTCGCGTTGCTGGGGTGACCTCAGGGTCCCTGTAGACGTGTGACAGTGTTCTTGGGGTCTCTCTCGAGATCCGTCAAGCTAGTCGATGCTCCTTACATGCTTGATGGGTATCACGGAATTGTTTCTGCATGCAATGCAGGAGAATCGGCCTCATCTCGCTTCGAGGGGGAAGTCTCATGGTTTTTCTCGAGTTTGAGGGGGACCTGGAGTTATATTCTTGAGTTACGGCGGGGGGCCCTTCAAAAACGTGTTTTGTTCAGCGACATCGGGACTCCAGTCTAGTTATGAGGGACACCTCTAAGGGATCTCTGCGAGGCTTGGCAGGGCAAAAGGGACGCTTCTCGAGGTGAGGCGGGAGACCCAGTGTCCCTTTCCAGTAGCCACAGAAATATTGGGATTCCTCTCAATGTAGAATAGAAGTCAGGCATCGTCACTTTTGGAAGCAGTGAATCCGTGTGCCTCTCGAGGTGTCAAAGGCATGTGAGGCATTTCTGTCGAAATGACGCGGGGACCTTGGCTTTCTCTAGGGACTCCACAGGTTATTCAGACATCCCTTCTCCTTGTGAGATGAAAGATGACCCTGTATTCAAGCACAGTGCAAGGAAATCCGGCCTCATTTCGAGTCAGGGCTTCTCAGTGTATATTCCACTTGAGGCAGCAAAACTCAGGTCCCTCCCTCACACTATTGCTGAGAGAAGCCTCCTCTTGAGGGGCTTGTGGAAGGTTGGCATACGTCTTGCGTCTAAGCCAGGGAATCAGCTTTCATCTCGAGACGATTTGGGTACAAGGTAGCATTCCTCGAGTTTGCTCTGCTGAACTTGGTGTTCCTCTATACTTGAGACGGTGTTCTCGGGAATCTCTGGAGTTGCCTAAAGGAAGTCAGGCCACTGGTCATGTTTGATGGGGAACGGGGGATGGCTCTGGAGTCAATACAGCGGAATCGGACCTCATCTCGAGTTTGATCTGGTGTACATTGAGCTCTTCGCATTGCTGGTGTGACCTCAGTGTCCCTCTAGATGTGTGAAGTGTTCTTGGGGTCTCTCTCGAGATCCGTCAAGCAAGCTCGATGCTCCTTCATGCTTTGATGGGGATCACGGAATTGCTCTGCATGCAATGCAGGTGAATCGGGGGTACTCATCTCGCTTCGAGGGGAAGTCTCATGGTTTTTCTCGAGTTGTGGCGGGGACCTGGGGTATATACTTGAGTTACGGCGGGGATGGCCCTTCAAAAACGCGTGTTTGTTCAGTGACGTCGGGACTCTGTCTAGTTATGAGGGACACCTCAGGAATCTCTGGGAGGCTTGGCAGGGCAAAAGGGATGCTTCTCGAGGTAAGGCGGGAGACCCAGTGTCCCTTTCCAGTAGCCACAGAAATATTGCGATTCCTCTCAATGTACATGCAAGAAGTCAGGCATCGTCACTTTTGGAAGCAGTGAACTCGCGTGCCTCTCGAGGTGTCAAAGGCATGTGAGGCATTCCGTCGAAATGAGGCGGGGACCTCGGACTTTCTCTAGGGACTCCACAGTTGATTCAGACAACCCTTCTCCTTGTGAGATGAAAGATGAGCCTGTATTCAAGCCAATGCAAGGAAATCCAGCCTCCTTTCGAGTCAGGGCTTCTCGGTGTATATTCCACTTGAGGCAGCAAACTCAGGGTCCCTCCCTCACACATATTGCTGAGAGAAGCCTCCTCTTGAGGGCTTGTGGAACGTTGGCATACGTCTTGCGTCTAAGACAGGGAATCAGCTCTATCTCGAGACGATTTCGTGAAAAAGGAGCATTCCTCGAGTTGCTGTGCTGAACTTGGTGTTCCTCTAGACTTGAGGACGGTGTTCTCGGGGAATCTCTGGAGTTGCGTAAAGGAATCAGGCCACTGGTCGTGTTTGATGGGGAACGGGGGGATGGCTCTGGAGTCAATACAGGAGAATCGGGCCTCATCTCGAGTTGATTTGGGTACATGGAGCTCCTTTCTTTACGTGGCTGGGGTGACCTCACTGTCCCTCTAGACGTGTGACAGTGTTCTTGGGCACTCTCTTGATCTGTCAAGCATGTCGAGGCTCCTTACATGCTTTATGAGGATCACAGAATTGCTCTGCATGCAATGCAGGAGAATGGTACTCATCTCGCTTCGAGGGGGAAGTCTCATGGTTTTTCTCGAATTGAGGCGGGAACCCTGAGTTATATTACTCGAGTTACGGCGGGGATGGCCCCTTCAAAATGCGTGTTTGTTCAGCAAGGTCGGGGACTCCTGTCTAGTTATGGGACACCTCAGGAATCTCTGCGAGGCTTGGCAGGGCAAAAGGGACGCTTCTCGAGGTGAGGCGGGAGACGCAGGGTCCCTTTCCAGTAGCCACAGAAATATTGGGATTCCTCTCAATGTGCAAGAAGAGTCAGGCATCGTCACTTTTGAAAGCAGTGAACTCCGCGTGCCTCTCGAGGTGTCAAAAGCATGTGAGGCATTCTGTCAAAATGAGGGGGGGACCTCTTGGCTTTCTCTAGGGACTCCACAGGGATTCAGACATCCCTTCTCCTTGTGAGATGAAAGATGAGCCTGTATTCAAGACAATGCAAGGAAATCCGGCCTCCTTTCGAGTCAGGGCTTCTCGGTGTATATTCCACTTGAGGCAGCAACTCAGGGCCCCTCCCTCACACCTATTGCTGAGAGAAGCCTCCTCTTGAGGGGCTTGTGGATGGTTGGCACACGTGTTGCATCTAGGCCAGGGAATCAGCTCTCATCCCCAGGCAATTTGGGTCCACAGAGCATTTCTCGAGTTATTTCTGCTGAATTTGGTATTCCCCTAGGCTTGGCACATTGTTCTCGGGGAAATTCTGGAGTTGCCTAAAGGAAGTCTAGCCAGAGGTCCTGTTCGATGTGGAACGGGGGATGGCTCTGGAGTCATCAGAAGAGAATCGGGCTTCATCTCGAGTTTTAATTGGTGTGCATGGGCTCCTTAACCTTGCAGGTGTGACCTAAGCGTCCCTCTAGACGTGTGAGTGTTCCTGGGGTCTCTCTCGAGACCCGTCAAGCATGTCGAGGCTCCATACATGCTTGATGGGGATCACGGATTGCTCTGCATGCAATGCAAGAGAATCGGGCCTCATCTCGCTTCGAGGGGAAAGTCTCATGGTTTTTCTCGCATTGCGGCGGCGACCTGGGGTATATTCTTGAGTTACGGCGGGGATGGCCCTTCATTACGCGTGTTTGTTCAGCGACGTCGGGACTGCTGTCTACTTATGAGGGACACTTCAGGAATCTCTGCAAGGATTGGCAGGGCAAAAGGGACGCTTCTCGAGGTGAGGCGGCAGACCCAGGGTCCCTTTCCAGTAGCCACAGTAATATTGCGATTCCTCACAATGTACAAGAGAAGTCAGGCCTCATTACTTTTGGAAGCAGTGAACTCCGCTTGCCTCTCGAGGTGTCAAAGGCATGTGAGGCATTCTGTCGAAATGAGGCGGGGACCTCTGGCTTTCTCTAGGATTCCACAGGGATTCAGACATCCCTTCTCCTTGTGAGATGAAAGATGAGCCTGTATTCAAGCCACTGCAAGGAAATCCGGCCTCCTTTCGAGTCAGGTCTTCTCGGTGTATATTCCACTTTAGGCAGCAAACTCAGGGTCCCTCCCTCACACCTATTGCTGAGTGAAACCTCCTCTTGAGGGGCTTGTGGAAGGTTGTCATACGTCTTGCCTCTATGCCAGGGAATCAAACTCTCATCTCGAGACGATTTGGGGGACAAGGAGCATTCCTCGAGTTGCTGTGCTGAACTTGCTGTTCCTCTAGACTTGGGACGGTGTTCTCGGGTAATCTCTGGAGTTGCCTAAAGGAAGTCAGGCCACTGGTCATGTTTGATGGGGAACGGGGGATGGCTCTGGAGTCAATGCAGCAGAATCGGAACTCATCTTGAGTTGATTTGTGGTACATGGATCACTTTCGCGTTGCTGGGTTGACCTCAGGGTCCCTGTAGACGTGTGACAGTGTTCTTGGGGTCTCTCTCGAGATCCGTCAAGCACGTCGCGATGCTCCTTACAAGCTTGATGGGTATCACGGGATTATTCTGCATGTAATGCAGGAGAATTGAGCCTCATCTCTCTTCGACGGGGAAGTCTCATGGTTTTTCTCGAGTTTAGGCGGGGACCTGGGTTATATTCTCCAGTTACGGCTGGGATTGCCCTTCAAAACGCGTGTTTGTTCAGCGACGTCGGGACTCCAGTCTAGTTTCGAGGGACACCTAAGGAATCTCTGCGAGGCTTGGCAGGGCAAAAGGGACGCTTCTCGAGGTGAGGCGGGAGACCCAGAGTCCCTTTCCAGTTGCCACAGTAATATTGCGATTCCTCTCAAAGTTCAAGAAGAATTAGGCATTGTCACTTTTGGAAGCAGTGAACTCCGCGTGCCTCTAGAGGTGTCAAAAGCATGTGAGGCATTCCTTTGAAATGATGCGGGGTCCTCTGGCTTTCTCTAGGGACTCCACAGGTTATTCAGACATCCCTTCTCCTTGTGAGATGAAACACGAGCCAGTATTCAAGACACTGCAAGAAACTACGTCCTCCTTTCGAGTCAGGGCTCTCGGTGTATATTCCACTTGAGGCAACACACTCAGGGTCTCTCCCTCACACATATTGGTCAGAGAAGCCTCCTCTTGAGGGGCTTGTGGAAGGTTGGCATACATCTTGCGTCTAAGCCAGGGAATCAGCTCTCATCTCCAGACGATTTCGGGGAAAAGGAGCATTCCTCGAGTTGTTCTGTTGAACTTGGTGTTCCTCTAGACTTGAGACGGTTGTTCTCAGGGAATCTCTGGAGTTGCGTAAAGGAAGTCAGGCCACTGGTCGTGTTTGTTGGGGAACGGGGGATGGCTCTGGAGTCAATACAGGAGAATCGGGCCTCATCTCGAGTTGATTAGGTGTACATGGAGCTCCTTTAACGTTGCTTGGGTGACCTCAGTGTCCCTCTAGAACGTGTGAAAGTGTTCTTGGGGACTCTCTCGAGATCCGTCAAGCGTGTTGAGTCTCCTTAAATGCTTATGGGGATCACGGAATTGCTCTTCATGCAATGCAGGGTGAATGGGTACTCATCTCGCTTCGAGGAGAAGTCTCATGGTTTTTCTTGAGTTGTGGCGGGGCCCTGGGATATGTTTTTTTGAGTTACGAGGGGGATGGCCCTTCAAAACGCGTTTATTCAGTGACAGTCCTGGACTCCTGTCTAGTTATATGAGGAACACCTCAGGCAATATCTGCAAGGCTTGGCAGGGCAAAAAGACGCTTCTCGAGGAGAGCCGGCAGACCTACCAGTTTCCCTTTCCAGTAGCCACAGAAATATTGGGATTCCTCTCAATTTACAAGGGAAGTCAGGCATCGTTACTTTTGGAAGCAGTGAACTCCGCGTGCCTCTCGAGGTGTCAAAATCATGTGAGGCATTCTGTCGAAATGAGGTGGTGACCTTGGGCTTTCTCTTGGAACTAAACAGGGGATTCAGACATCCCGTCTCCCTGTGAGATGAAACTCGAGCCTGTATTCAAGCCACTGCATGGAAATCCGGCCTCCATTCGAGTCAGGGCTTCTCGCTGCATATTCCACTTGAGGCAGCAAAATCAGGGTCCCTCCCTCACACATATTGCTGAGAGAAGCCTCCTCTTGAGGGGCTTGTGGAACTTTGGCATACGTCTTGCGTCTAAGACAGGGAATCAGCTCTCCTCTCGAGACGATTTCGTGAAAAAGGAGCATTCCTCGAGTTGCTGTGTCTGAAGTTGGTGTTCCTCTAGACTTGAGGCGGTGTTCTCGGGGGGAAACTCTGGAGTTGCGTAAAGGACATCAGGCCACTGGTCGTGTTTGATTGGAATAGGGGATGGCTCTGGAGTCAATAGAGGAGAATCTGGCCTCATCTCGAATTGATTTTGGGTACATGGAGCTCCTTCTCTTTACTAGGGTGACCTCACTGTCCCTCTAGACGTGTGACAGTGTTCTTGGGCACTCCTCTTGTGATCTGTCAAGCATGTCGAGGCTCCTTACATGCATATTTAAGAGGATCACAGAATTGCTCTGCATGCCATGCAGGAGAATGGTACTCATCTCGCTTCGAGGGGGGGAAGTCTCACGGTTTTTCTCTCGAATTGAGGCGGGGATCCTAGGTTATATACTCGAGTTAACGGCGAGGATGGCCCTCAAATGCGTGTTTTGGTTCAGTGAGGTCGGGACTCAAGTCTAGTTACGAGGGACACCTCAGGAATCTCGGGGAGGCTTTGGCAGGGCAAAAGGGACGCTTCTCGAGGTGAGGCGGGGAGACCGAGTGTCCCTTTCCAGAAGCCAGAGTAATATTGTGATTCCTCACAATGTGCAAGAAGAGTCAGGCTTCGTCACTTTTGAAAGCAGGTGAACTCCGCGTGCCTCTCGAAGGTGTCCAAAGTCATTTGAGGCATTCTGTCAAAATGAGGCAGGGACCTCGGGCTTTCCTCTGCGGACTCCACAGCTGATTCAGACAAACCTTCTCCTTGTGAGATGAAGATGAGACCTGTATTCAAGACAATGCCAAGGAAATCCAGCCTCCTTTCGAGTCAGGGCTTCTCGGTGTATATTCCACTTCAGGCAGCAACTCAGGGCCCCTCCCTCCCACCTATTGCTGAGAGAAGCCTCCTCTTGAGGGGCTTGTGCATGGTTGGCACACGTGTTGCATCTTGGCCAGGGAATCAGCTCTCATCCCAGGCAATTTGGGTCCACAGAGCATTTCTCGAGTTATTCTGCTGAATTTGGTATTCCCCTTAGGCTTGGCACATTGTTCTCGGGAAATTCTGGAGTTGCCTAAAGGAAGTCTAGCCAGAGGTCCTGTCCGATGTGGAACGGGGGATGGCTCTGGAGTCATCAAGGAGAATCGGGCTTCATCTCGAGTTTAAAATTGGTGTGCATGGGGCTCCTTAACCTTGCAGGTGTGACCTAAGCGTCCCTCTAGACGTGTGAGTGTTCCTGGGGTCTCTCTCTCGAGACCCGTCAAGCATGTCGAAGGCTCCATACATGCTTGATGGGGGTCACGGAATTGCTCTGCATGCAATGCAAGAAGAATCGGGCCTCATCTCGCTTCGTCGAGGGAAAGTCTCATGGTTTTTCTCGCATTGCGGCGGCGACCTGGGTATATTCTTGAGTTACGGCGGGGATGGGCCCCTTCATGTACGCGTGTTTGTTCAGCGAACGTCGGGACTGCTGTCTAGTTATGAGGGACACTTCAGGAAATCTCTGCAAGATTGGCAGGGCAAAAGGGACGCTTCTCGAGGTGAGGCGGCAGACCCAGGGACCCTTTCCAGTAGCCACAGTAAATATTGCGATTCCTCTCAATGTACAATAGAAGTCAGGCCTCATTACTTTTGGAAGCAGTGAACTCCGCTTGCCTCTCGAGGTGTCAAAGGCATGTGAGGCATTCTGTCGAAATGAGGCGGGGCCCTCTGGCTTTCTCTAGGGATTCCACAGGGGATTCAGACATCCCTTCTCCTTGTGAGATGAAAGATGAGCCTGTATTCAAGCCAACTGCAAGGAAATCCGGCCTCCTTTCGAGTCAGGTCTTCTCGGTGTATATTCCACTGTTAGGCAGTCAAACTCAGGGTTCCCTCCCTCAACACCTATTGCTGAGTGAAGCCTCCTCATGAGGGGCTTGTGGAAGGTTTGTCATACCGTTCTTGCCTCTATGCCCAGGGGAAATCAACTCTCATCTCGAGATACGTTTTGCGGGACCCAGGATGCATTCCTCGAGTTGCACTGTGTCTGGAACTTGCTGTTCCTCTAGGACTTGGGACGGTCCCTCCGAGTGTTCTGGTAATCTTTGGCGTTGCCTAAAGGAAGTCAGGCCACTGGTCATGGTTTGATTGGGGAACGGGGGATGGCCTCTGGAGTCAATGCAGCAGAATCGGAACTCATTCTTGAGTTGATTTGTGGTCCATGGATCACTTTCGCGTTGCTGGGATGACCTCAGGGTTCCCTGTAGGACGTGTGACCAGTGTTTATTGGGGTTCACTTTCGAGAATCTGTCCAAGCTCGTCGATGCTCTTACATGGCCTTGAATGGTTATCACGGGATTAACATTCTGCATGCTAATGCAGGAGAATCGAGCCTCACTCTCTTTCGACGGGGAAGTCTCATGGTTTCTTTCTCGATGTTTAGGCGCGTGGACCTGGGTTATAATTCTCCAGTTTCGGCTGGGATTGCCCTTCAAAACGCGTGTTTGTTCAGCGACGGCGGGATGCAGTCTAGTTTCGAGGGACAACCTAAGGAAATCTCGTCTGCGAGGCTTGGCAGGGCAAAAGTGAAACGCATTCTCGATGTGAGGGCGGAGAGAATCAGGGTCCCTTTCCAGTTGCCACATTAATATTGCGATTCCTCTCAAAATTCAGGGAAAAGAATTAGGCATTGTCACTTTTTGGAAGCATGTGAGTGAACTCCCGCATGCCTCTAGATGCGTGTCAAAAGCATGTGATCATTCCGTTGAAATGATGCGGGGACCTCTGGCTTTCTCTAGGGACTCTACAGGGTTATTCAGGAAATCCCTTCTCCTTCTGAGATTGAAAACACGAGCCAGTTATTCATGACACTGCAAGAAACTACGACCCGTCCTTTCGGAGTCAGGGCATTCTCGGTTGTATATTCCCACTTGAAGCCAACACACTCAGGGTCTCTCCCTCACACATATTGGTCAGAGAATGCCTCCTCTTGAGGGCGTGTGGAAGGTGGTATTGGAGCATACATCTTGCGTCTAAGCCAGGTGGAATCAGCTCTCATCTCCAGACGGATTATTCGGGGGGATAAAGGAGCATTCCTTTCGAGTTGGTTCTGCCTGAACTTGGTGTTCCTCTAAGACTTGAGTCGGTGTGTTGGTTCTCAGAAGGAATAAATAATTAAAAAAAAATCTCTGGAGTTACGTAAAGGAAGTCAGGAAACGGGTCGTGTTTGATGGGGAACGGGGGATGGCTCTGGAGTCCAATACAGGAGAATCGGGCCTCATCTTCGAGTGATTAGGTGTACATGGAGCTCCTATTACACGTTGCTTGGGTGACCTCAAGTGGCCATCTAAAACGTGTGACAGTGTTCTTGGGCACTCTCGTTTGAGTATCTGTCAAGCAAGGCGAGGCTTCCTTACATGCTTTATGAGGGATCACCAGAAGTGCTCTCTGCATGCAATGCAGGAAATGGTACTCATCTCGCATCGAGGGGAAAGTCCACGGTTTTTCCTCCGAATTGGAGGCAGGGACCTCTGGATAGAGTTTACCGAGTTACGGGATGCGAGGATGCCCGTCTCAAATGCTTTAATTTATTCATTACCGTTCTGGACTCCGAATTTCTAGTATGACTGAGGGTCACCTCAGGAATCTCTGCAAGGCTTGGCAGGGCAAAAAGGATCCACTTCTCGAGGAGAGCCGCTCAGACCAAGTGTTCCCTTTTTTCCAGTAGCCACAGAATATAGCTATTCCTCTCAAATGTACAAAGAAAAGTTCAGGCATCGTCACTTTTGGAAGATAGCATTGACCTTCCGGTGCCTCTTCGAAGTGTCAAAAGGCAAGTGAGTCATTCCGTTCCGAAATGAGGCGGGTACCATCGGGCTTTCTTCTTACGACTCCACAGTTATTTCAGACAACCCATCTCCTTGTGAATATGAAACTCGAGCCTGTAATCAAGCCAATGCGAGGAAATCCAGCCTCCTTTCAAGCCAGGGGCGCGTCTTCGCTGTATATTCCACTTGAGGCAAAGGCAAAATCAGGGTCCCTCCCTCACACATATTGCTGAGAAAAGCCTCCGTCTTGAGGGCTTGTGGAACGTTTGGCATATTGTCTCTTGCGTCTAAGCCAGGGAATTCAGCTCGTTCACTCTCGAGACGATTTCCCCGGAAAAGGAGCATTCCTCGAGTTGCGGTGGCTGAACTTGGTGTTCCTCTAGACTTGCACGGTGTTCTCGGGGAATCTGGAGTTGCGTAAAGGAAATCAGGCCACTGGTCATGTTTGATGGGGAACGGGGGATGGCTCTGGAGTCAATACAGGAGAATCGGGCCTCATCTCGAGTTTGATTTGGGTACATGGAAACTCCTTCACGTGGCTGGGGTGACCTCACTGTCCCTCTAGACGTGTGACAGTGATCTGGGGTCTCTCTCGAGATCCGTCAAGCTAGTCGATGCTCCTTACATGCTTGATGGGGTATCACGGAATTGTTCTGCATGCAATGCAGGAGAATCGGGCCTCTCATCTCGCTTCGAGGGGGAAGTCTCATGGTTTCTCTCGAATTGAGGCTGGGAACCTGAGTTATATTCTTGAGTTACGGCGGGGATGGACCCTTCAAAACACGTGTTTGTTCAGCAACATCGGACTCCTGTCTAGTTATGAGGGACACCTCAGGGATCTCTGCGAGGCTTGGCAGGCAAAAGGGACGCTTCTCGAGGTGAGGCGGGAGACGCAGGGTCCCTTTCCAGTAGCCACAGAAATATTGGATTCCTCTCAATGTACAATAGAAGTCAGGCAATCGTCACTTTTGGAAGCAGTGAATGCCGCGTGCCTCTTGAGTTGTCAAAGGCATGTGAGGCATTCTGTCGAAATGAGGCGGGGACCTTGGTCTTTCTCTAGGGACTCCACAGGGGATTCAAACATCCCTTCTCCTTGTGAGATGAAAGATGACCCGTATTCAAGCCATAGCAAGGAAATCCGGCCTCCTTTCAGTCAGGGCTTCTCAGTGTATATTCCACTTGAGGCAGCAAACTCAGGGTCCCTCCCTCACACCTATTGCTGAGATAAGCCCTTCTCTTGAGGCGGCTTGTGGAATGGTTGGCATACGTCTTGCGTCTATGCCACCGAATCAGCTCTCATCTCGAGACGATTTCGGGAAAAGGAGCGTTCCTCGAGTTGCCGTGCTGAACTTGGTGTTCCTCTAGACTTGAGGCGGTGTTCTCGGGAAACTCTGGAGTTGCGTAAAGGACGTCAAGCCACTGGTCGTGTTTGATGGGAATGGGGGATGCTCTGGAGTCAATACAGGAGAATCGGGCCTCATCTCGAGTTGATTTTGGGTACATGGAGCTCCTTCTCGTTACTGGGGTGACCTCAGTGTCCCTTCTAGACGTGTGACAGTGTTCTTGGGCACTCTCTTGAGATCTGTCAAGCAAGGCGAGGCTCCTTACATGCTTTATGAGGATCACAGAATTGCTCTGCATGCAATGCAGGAGAATGGTACTCATCTCGCTTCGAGGGAAAGTCTCACGGTTTTTCTCGAATTGAGCAGGGACCTCGGTTATATACTCGAGTTACGGCGAGGATGGCCCCTCAAAATGCGTGTTTGTTCAGTGACGTCGGGACTCAATTCTAGTTACGAGGGACACCTCAGGAACTCTGGGAGGCTTGGCAGGGCAAAAGGGACGCTTCTCGAGGTGAGGCGGCAGACCAAGTGTCCCCTTTCCAGAAGCCACAGTAATATTGTGATTCCTCTCAATGTGCAAGAAGAGTCAGGCTTCGTCACTTTTGAAAGCAGTGAACTCCTCGTGCCTCTCGAGGTGTCAAAATCATGTGAGGCATCCGTCGAAATGAGGCAGGGACTTCGGCTTTCTCTAACGGACTCCACAGCTGTTTCAGACAAAAAACCTTCTCCTTGTGAGATGAAAGATGAGCCTGTATTCAAGCCAATGCAAGAAATCCAGCCTCCTTTCGAGTCAGGGCTTCTCGGTGTATATTCCACTTGAGGCAGCAAACTCAGGGTCCCTCCCTCACACATATTGCAGAGAGAAGCCTCCTCTTGAGGGGCTTGTGGATGGTTGGCACACGTGTTGCATCTAGGCCAGGGAATCAGCTCTCATCTCCAGGAAATTTGGGCCCACGGAAGCATTTCTCGAGTTATTCTGCTAAATTTGGTATTCCTCTAGCTTGGCACATTATTCTCGGGGAAATTCTGGAGTTGCTAAAGGAAGTCTAGCCAGAGGTACTGTTTGATGTGGAACGGGGGATGACTTTGGAGTCATCAGAGGAGAATCGGGCCTCATCTCGAGTTTAATTTGTGTGCATGGGGCTCCTTAACTTGCAGGGGTGACCTAAGCATCCCTCTAGACGTGCGACAGTGTTCCTGGGGTCTGTCTCGAGATCCGTAAAGCAAGTTGAGGCTCCATACATGCTTGATTGGGATCACGGAATTGCTCTGCATGCAGTGCAGAGAATCGGGCCTCATCTCGCGTAAAGGGGGGAATGTCTCATTGTTTTTCTCGAGTTGCGGCGGGGACCTGAGGTATATTCTTGAGTTACGGCGAGGATGGCCCTTCAAACACGCGTGTTTGTTCAGCGATGTATGAACTCATGTTTAGTTACAGGGACACTTTCAGTAATCTCTGCGAGACTTGGCAGGGCAAAAGGGACGCTTCTCGAGGTGAGGCCGGCAGACGCAGTGTCCCTTTCCAGTAGCCACAGTAAATATTGGGATTCCACTCAATGTACAAGTGAAGTCAGGTATCGTCACTTTTGGAAGCAGTGAACTCCACGTGCCTCTCGAGGTGTCAAAGGCATGTGAGGCATTCTGTCGAAATGAGGCGGGAACCTTGGGCTTATCTCTAGGGTCTCCACATGGGACTCAGACATCCCTTCTCCTTGTGAAATGAAAGATGAGCCTGTATTCAAGCCACAGCAAGGAATCTGGCCTCCTTTCGAGTCAGGGCTTCTCGGTGTATATTCCATTTCAGGCAGCAAAACTCAGGGTCCCTCCCTCACACCCATATTCTGAGAGAAGCCTCCTCTTGAGCGGCTTGTGAAAGGTTGGCATACGTCTTGCGTCTAGGCCAGGGAATCAGCTCTCATCTCGAGATGATTTGGGGTACAAGGAGCATGCTCGAGTTGCTGTGCTAAACTTGCTTTTCCTCTAGACTTGGGATGGTGTTCTCGGGGAACCTCTGGAGTTGCCTAAAGGTAAGTCAGGCCACTGGTCGTGTTTGATGCGGAACGGGGGATGGCTCTGGAGTCAATGCACAGGAATCGGACCTCATCTCGAATTGATTTGGTGTACATGGAGCTCTTTCACGTTGCTGGGGTGACCTCATGGTCCCTGTAGACGTGTGACAGTGTTCTTGGGGTCTCTCTCGAGATCCGTCAAGCTAGTCGATGCTCCTTACATGCTTGATGGGTATCACGGAATTGTTCTGCATGCAATGCAGGGAGAATCGGGCCTCATCTCGCTTCGAGGGGAAGTCTCATGGTTTTTCTCGAATTGAGGCGGGGACCTGAGTTATATTCTTGATTTACGGCGGGATGGCCCTTCAAAACGCGTGTTTGTTCAGCGACGTCGGGACTCCTGTCTAGTTATGAGGGACACCTCAGGGATCTCTGCGAGGCTTGGCAGGCAAAAGGGACGCTTCTCGAGGTGAGGCGGGAGACCCAGTGTCCCTTTCCAGTAGCCACAGAAATATTGGATTCCTCTCAATGTAAATAGAAGTCAGGCATCGTCACTTTTGGAAGCAGTGAATGCCGTGTGTCTCTCGAGTTGTCAAAGGCATGTGAGGCATTCTGTCGAATGATGAGCGGGGAACTTGGGCTTTCTCTAGGGACTCCACAGGGGATTCAAACATCCCTTCTCCTTGTGAGATGAAAGATGACCCTGTATTCAAGCCAGTGCAAGGAAATCCGGCCTCCATTTCAGTCAGGGCTTCTCAGTGTATATTCCACTTGAGGCAGCAAAATCAGGGTCCCTCCCTCACACCTATTGCTGAGAGAAGCCTCCTCTTGAGCGGCTTGTGGAAGGTTGGCATACGTCTTGCGTCTAAGCCAGGGAATCAGCTTTTCATCTCGAGACGATTTGTGGTAAAAGGAGCATTCCTCGAGTTGCTGTGCTGAACTTGGTGTTCCTCTAGACTTGCGACGGTGTTCTCGGGGAATCTCTGGAGTTGCGTAAAGGAAAGTCAGGCCACTGGTCGTGTTTGATGGGGAACGGGGGATGGCTCTGGAGTCAATACAGGAGAATCGGGCCTCATCTCGAGTTTATTTGGTGTACATGGAGCTCCTTTCACGTTGCTGGGGTGACCTCAGTGTCACTGTAGATGTGTGACAGTGTTCTTGGGGTCTCTCTCGAGATCCGTCAAGCAAGTCGATGCTCCTTACATGCTTGATGGGTATCACGGAATTGTTCTGCATGCAATGCAGGAGAATCGGGCGTCATCTCGCTTCGAGGGGAAGTCTCATGGTTTTTCTCTCGAATTGAGGCGGGACCTGGGTATATTCTCGAGTTACGGCGAGGATGGCCCCTCAAAATGCGTGTTTGTTCAGTGACGTCGGGACTCTGTCTAGTTACGAGGGACACCTCAGGAATCTCTGGAGGCTTGGCAGGGCAAAAGGGACGCTTCTCGAGGTGAGGCGGGAGACCCAGTGTCCCTTTCCAGTAGCCACAGTAATATTGCGATTCCTCTCAATGTGCAAGAGAAGTCAGGCATCGTCACTTTTGGAAGCAGTGACTGCCGCGTGCCTCTCGAAGTGTCAAAGGCATGTGAGGCATTCTGTCGAAATGAGGCGGGGACCTTGGGCTTTCTCTAGGGACTCCACAGTTGATTCAAACATCCCATCTCCTTGTGAGATGAAAGATGAGCCTGTATTCAAGCCAATGCAAGGAAATCCAGCCTCCTTTCAGTCAGGGCTTCTCAGTGTATATTCCACTTGAGGCAGCAAACTCAGGGTCCCTCCCTCACACATATTGCTGAGAGAAGCCTCCTCTTGAGCGGCTTGTGGAAGGTTGGCATACGTCTTGCGTCTAAGCCAGGGAATCAGCTCTCATCTCGAGACGATTTCGTGAAAAAGGAGCATTCCTCGAGTTGCTGTGCTGAAGTTGGTGTTCCTCTAGACTTGAGGCGGTGTTCTCGGGGAAACTCTGGAGTTGCGTAAAGGACATCAGGCCACTGGTCGTGTTTGATGGGAATGGGGGGATGGCTCTGGAGTCAATACAGGAGAATCTGGCCTCATCTCGAATTGATTTTGGGTACATGGAGCTCCTTCTCTTTACTGGGGTGACCTCACTGTCCCTCTAGACGTGTGACAGTGTTCTTGGGCACTCTCTTGAGATCTGTCAAGCATGTCGAGGCTCCTTACATGCTTTATGAGGATCACAGAATTGCTCTGCATGCAATGCAGGAGAATGGTACTCATCTCGCTTCGAGGGGGAAGTCTCACGGTTTTTTTCTCGAATTGAGGCGGGGACCTGGGGTTATATACTCGAGTTACGGCGAGGATGGCCCCTCAAAATGCGTGTTTGTTCAGTGAGGTCGGGACTCAAGTCTAGTTACGAGGGACACCTCAGGAATCTCTGGGAGGCTTGGCAGGCAAAAGGGACGCTTCTCGAGGTGAGGCGGGAGAGACCGAGTGTCCCTTTCCAGAAGCCACAGTAATATTGTGATTCCTCTCAATGTGCAAAGAAGAGTCAGGCTTCGTCACTTTTGAAAGCAGTGAACTCCGCGTGCCTCTCGAGGTGTCAAAGTCATGTGAGGCATTCTGTCGAAATGATGAGGCAGGGACCTCGGGCTTTCTCTAGGGACTCCACAGCTGATTCAGACAAACCTTCTCCTTGTGAGATGAAAGATGAGCCTGTATTCAAGACAATGCAAGGAAATCCAGCCTCCTTTCGAGTCAGGGCTTCTCGGTGTATATTCCACTTCAGGCAGCAACTCAGGGCCCCCTCCCTCACACCTATTGCTGAGAGAAGCCTCCTCTTGAGGGGCTTGTGGATGGTTGGCACACGTGTTGCATCTAGGCCAGGGAATCAGCTCTCATCTCCAGGCAATTTGGGTCCACAGAGCATTTCTCGAGTTATTCTGCTGAATTTGGTATTCCCCTAGGCTTGGCACATTGTTCTCGGGGAAATTCTGGAGTTGCCTAAAGGAAGTCTAGCCAGAGGTCCTGTTCGATGTGGAAACGGGGGATGGCTCTGGAGTCATCAGAGGAGAATCGGGCTCATCTCGAGTTTAATTGGTGTGCATGGGGCTCCTTAACCTTGCAGGTGTGACCTAAGCGTCCCTCCTAGACGTGTGACAGTGTTCCTGGGGTCTCTCTCGAGACCCGTCAAGCATGTCGAGGCTCCATACATGCTTGATGGGGATCACGGAATTGCTCTGCATGCAATGCAAGAGAATCGGGCCTCATCTCGCTTCGAGGGGAAAGTCTCATGGTTTTTCTCGCGAATTGCGAGCGGCGACCTGGGGTATATTCTTGAGTTACGGCGGGGATGGCCCTTCAAAACGCGTGTTTGTTCAGCGACGTCGGGACTGCTGTCTAGTTATGAGGGACACTTCAGGAATCTCTGCAAGATTTGGCAGGGCAAAAGGGACGCTTCTCGAGGTGAGGCGGCAGACCCAGGGTCCCTTTCCAGTAGCCACAGTAATATTGCGATTCCTCTCAATGTACAAGAGAAGTCAGGCCTCATTACTTTTGGAAGCAGTGAACTCCGCTTGCCTCTCGAGGTGTCAAAGGCATGTGAGGCATTCTGTCGAAATGAGGCGGGGACCTCTGGCTTTCTCTAGGGATTCCACAGGGGATTCAGACATCCCTTCTCCTTGTGAGATGAAAGATGAGCCTGTATTCAAGCCACTGCAAGGAAATCCGGCCTCCTTTCGAGTCAGGTCTTCTCGGTGTATATTCCACTTTAGGCAGCAAACTCAGGGTCCCTCCCTCACACCTATTGCTGAGAGAAGCCTCCTCTTGAGGGGCTTGTGGAAGGTTGGCATACGTCTTGCATCTATGCCAGGGAATCAGCTCTCATCTCGAGACGATTTGGGGGACAAGGAGCATTCCTCGAGTTGCTGTGCTGAACTTGCTGTTCCTCTAGACTTGGGACGGTGTTCTCGGGTAATCTCTGGAGTTGCCTAAAGGAAGTCAGGCCACTGGTCATGTTTGATGGGGAACGGGGGATGGCTCTGGAGTCAATGCAGCAGAATCGGAACTCATCTTGAGTTGATTTGTGGTACATGGATCACTTTCGCGTTGCTGGGTTGACCTCAGGGTCCCTGTAGACGTGTGACAGTGTTCTTGGGGTCTCTCTCGAGATCCGTCAAGCACGTCGATGCTCCTTACATGCTTGATGGGTATCACGGGATTATTCTGCATGTAATGCAGGAGAATCGAGCCTCATCTCTCTTCGACGGGGAAGTCTCATGGTTTTTCTCGAGTTTAGGCGGGGACCTGGGTTATATTCTCCAGTTACGGCTGGGATTGCCCTTCAAAACGCGTGTTTGTTCAGCGACGTCGGGACTCCAGTCTAGTTTCGAGGGACACCTAAGGAATCTCTGCGAGGCTTGGCAGGGCAAAAGGGACGCTTCTCGAGGTGAGGCGGGAGACCCAGGGTCCCTTTCCAGTTGCCACAGTAATATTGCGATTCCTCTCAATGTTCAAGAAGAATTAGCATTGTCACTTTTGGAAGCAGTGAACTCCGCGTGCCTCTAGAGGTGTCAAAAGCATGTGAGGCATTCTGTTGAAATGAGGCGGGGACCTCTGGCTTTCTCTAGGGACTCCACAGGTTATTCAGACATCCCTTCTCCTTGTGAGATGAAACACGAGCCAGTATTCAAGACACTGCAAGGAACTACGCCTCCTTTCGAGTCAGGGCTCTCGGTGTATATTCCACTTGAGGCAGCACACTCAGGGTCTCTCCCTCACACATATTGGTCAGAGAAGCCTCCTCTTGAGGGGCTTGTGGAAGGTTGGCATACATCTTGCGTCTAAGCCAGGGAATCAGCTCTCATCTCCAGACGATTTCGGGGAAAAGGAGCATTCCTCGAGTTGTTCTGCTGAACTTGGTGTTCCTCTAGACTTGAGACGGTGTGTTCTCAGGGAATCTCTGGAGTTGCGTAAAGGAAGTCAGGCCACTGGTCGTGTTTGATGGGGAACGGGGGATGGCTCTGGAGTCAATACAGGAGAATCGGGCCTCATCTCGAGTTGATTAGGTGTACATGGAGCTCCTTTACGTTGCTTGGGTGACCTCAGTGTCCCTCTAGACGTGTGACAGTGTTCTTGGGGACTCTCTCGAGATCCGTCAAGCGTGTTGAGTCTCCTAAAATGCTTTATGGGGATCACGGAATTGCTCTTCATGCAATGCAGGTGAATGGGTACTCATCTCGCTTCGAGGGGAAGTCTCATGGTTTTTCTTGAGTTGTGGCGGGGCCCTGGGATATATTTTTGAGTTACGGAGGGGATGGCCCTTCAAAACGCGTTTATTCAGTGACGTCGGGACTCCTGTCTAGTTATGAGGACACCTCAGGAATCTCTGCAAGGCTTGGCAGGGCAAAAGGGACGCTTCTCGAGGAGAGCCGGCAGACCCAGGTTCCCTTTCCAGTAGCCACAGAAATATTGGGATTCCTCTCAATTTACAAGGAAGTCAGGCATCGTTACTTTTGGAAGCAGTGAACTCCGCGTGCCTCTCGAGGTGTCAAAGGCATGTGAGGCATTCTGTCGAAATGAGGCGGGGACCTTGGGCTTTCTCTTGGGACTCCACAGGGGATTCAGACATCCCTTCTCCCTGTGAGATGAAACTCGAGCCTGTATTCAAGCCACTGCAAGGAAATCCGGCCTCCTTTCGAGTCAGGGCTTCTCGCTGTATATTCCACTTGAGGCAGCAAAATCAGGGTCCCTCCCTCACACATATTGCTGAGAGAAGCCTCCTCTTGAGGGGCTTGTGGAACTTTGGCATACGTCTTGCGTCTAAGACAGGGAATCAGCTCTTATCTTGAGACGATTTCGGGGAAAAGGAGCATTCCTCGAGTTGCGGTGCTGAACTTGGTGTTCCTCTAGACTTTGAGACGGTGTTCTCGGGGAATCTCTGGAGTTGCGTAAAGGAAATCAGGCCACTGGTCGTGTTTGATGGGGAACGGGGGATGGCTCTGGAGTCAATACAGGAGAATCGGGCCTCATCTCGAGTTGATTTGGGGTACATGAAACTCCTTCACGTGGCTGGGGTGACCTCACTGTCCCTCTAGACGTGTGACAGTGATCTTGGGGTCTCTCTCGAGATCCGTCAAGCTAGTCGATGCTCCTTACATGCTTGATGGGTATCACGGAATTGTTCTGCATGCAATGCAGGAGAATCGGGCCTCATCTCGCTTCGAGGGGGAAGTCTCATGGTTTCTCTCGAATTGAGGCGGGAACCTGAGTTATATTCTTGAGTTACGGCGGGGATGACCCTTCAAAACGCGTGTTTGTTCAGCGACGTCGGGACTCCTGTCTAGTTATGAGGGACACCTCAGGGATCTCTGCGAGGCTTGGCAGGCAAAAGGGACGCTTCTCGAGGTGAGGCGGGAGACGCAGGGTCCCTTTCCAGTAGCCACAGAAATATTGGGATTCCTCTCAATGTACAATAGAAGTCAGGCATCGTCACTTTTGGAAGCAGTGAATGCCGCGTGTCTCTTGAGTTGTCAAAGGCATGTGAGGCATTCTGTCGAAATGAGGCGGGGACCTTGGTCTTTCTCTAGGGACTCCACAGGGGATTCAAACATCCCTTCTCCTTGTGAGATGAAAGATGACCCTGTATTCAAGCCACATGCAAGGAAATCCGGCCTCCTTTTCAGTCAGGGCTTCTCAGTGTATATTCCACTTGAGGCAGCAAACTCAGGGTCCCTCCCTCACACCTATTGCTGCTGAGATAAGCCTTCTCTTGTGGGGCTTGTGGAAGGTTGGCATACGTCTTGCGTCTATGCCACCGAATCAGCTCTCATCTCAAGACGATTTCGGGGAAAAGGAGCATTCCTCGAGTTGCCGTGCTGAACTTGGTGTTCCTCTAGACTTGAGGCGGTGTTCTCGGGGAAACTCTGGAGTTGCGTAAAGGACGTCAAGCCACTGGTCGTGTTTGATGGGAATGGGGGATTGCTCTGGAGTCAATACAGGAGAATCGGGCCTCATCTCGAGTTGATTTTGGGTACATGGAGCTCCTTCTCGTTACTGGGGTGACCTCAGTGTCCCTCTAGACGTGTGACAGTGTTCTTGGGCACTCTCTTGAGATCTGTCAAGCAAGGCGAGGCTCCTTACATGCTTTATGAGGATCACAGAATTGCTCTGCATGCAATGCAGGAGAATGGTACTCATCTCGCTTCGAGGGGAAAGTCTCACGGTTTTTCTCGAATTGAGGCAGGGACCCGGGTATATACTCGAGTTACGGCGAGGATGGCCCCTCAAAATGCGTGTTTTTTCAGTGACGTCGGGACTCAAGTCTAGTTACGAGGGACACCTCAGGAATCTCTGGGAGGCTTGGCAGGGCAAAAGGGACACTTCTCGAGGTGAGGCGGCAGACCAAGTGTCCCTTTCCAGAAGCCACAGTAATATTGTGATTCCTCTCAATGTGCAAGAAGAGTCAGGCTTCGTCACTTTTGAAAGCAGTGAACTCCGCGTGCCTCTCGAGGTGTCAAAATCATGTGAGGCATTCGTCGAAATGAGGCGGGGACCTCGGGCTTTCTCTACGGACTCCACAGCTGATTCAGACAACCCTTCTCCTTGTGAGATGAAAGATGAGCCTGTATTCAAGCCAATGCAAGGAAATCCAGCCTCCTTTCGAGTCAGGGCTTCTCGGTGTATATTCCACTTGAGGCAGCAAACTCAGGGTCCCTCCCTCACATATTGCTGAGAGAAGCCTCCTCTTGAGGGGCTTGTGGATGGTTGGCATACGTCTTGCGTCTAGCCAGGGAATCAGCTCTCATCTCGAGACGAATTTGGGGTCCAAGGAGCATTCCTCGAGTTATTCTGCTGAACTTGGTGTTCCTCTAGACTTGGCACGGTGTTCTCGGGGAAACTCTGGAGTTGCCTAAAGGAAGTCTAGCCACTGGTCGTGTTTGATGGGAACGGGGGATGGCTCTGGAGTCAATAGAGGAGAATCGGCCTCATCTCGAGTTGATTTTGGGTACATGGGGCTCCTTCTCTTTGCTGGGGTGACCTCACTGTCCCTCTAGACGTGTGACAGTGTTCCTGGGGTCTCTCTCGAGATCCGTCAAGCATGTCGAGGCTCCTTACATGCTTGATGGGGATCACGGAATTGCTCTGCATGCAATGCAGGAGAATCGGGCCTCATCTCGCTTCGAGGGGAAGTCTCATGGTTTTTCTCGAATTGAGGCGGGGACCTGGGTATATTCTTGAGTTACGGCGGGATGGCCCTTCAAAACGCGTGTTTGTTCAGCGACGTCGGGACTCTGTCTAGTTACGAGGGACACCTCAGGAATCTCTGCGAGGCTTGGCAGGGCAAAAGGGACGCTTCTCGAGGTGAGGCGGGAGACCCAGGTCCCTTTCCAGTAGCCACAGTAATATTGTGATTCCTCTCAATGTACAAGAAGAAGTCAGGCATCGTCACTTTTGGAAGCAGTGAACTCCGCGTGCCTCTCGAGGTGTCAAAGGCATGTGAGGCATTCTGTCGAAATGAGGCGGGGACCTTGGCTTTCTCTAGGGACTCCACAGGGATTCAGACATCCCTTCTCCTTGTGAGATGAAAGATGAGCCTGTATTCAAGCCACTGCAAGGAAATCCGGCCTCCTTTCGAGTCAGGGCTTCTCGGTGTATATTCCACTTGAGGCAGCAAACTCAGGGTCCCTCCCTCACACCTATTGCTGAGAGAAGCCTCCTCTTGAGGGGCTTGTGGAAGGTTGGCATACGTCTTGCGTCTAGGCCAGGGAATCAGCTCTCATCTCGAGACGATTTGGGGGTCCAAGGAGCATTCCTCGAGTTGCTGTGCTGAACTTGGTGTTCCTCTAGACTTGGACGGTGTTCTCGGGGAATCTCTGGAGTTGCCTAAAGGAAGTCAGGCCACTGGTCGTGTTTGATGGGGAACGGGGGATGGCTCTGGAGTCATCAGCAGGAGAATCGGCCTCATCTCGAGTTTGATTTTGGTGTACATGGAGCTCCTTTAACGTTGCTGGGGTGACCTCAGGTCCCTCTAGACGTGTGACAGTGTTCTTGGGGTCTCTCTCGAGATCCGTCAAGCAAGTCGATGCTCCTTACATGCTTGATGGGATCACGGAATTGCTCTGCATGCAATGCAGGAGAATCGGGCCTCATCTCGCTTCGAGGGGAAGTCTCATGGTTTTTTCTCGAATTGAGGCGGGGACCTGGGGTATATTCTTGAGTTACGGCGGGGGATGGCCCTTCAAAACGCGTGTTTGTTCAGCGACGTCGGGACTCCTGTCTAGTTATGAGGGACACCTCAGGAATCTCTGCGAGGCTTGGCAGGGCAAAAGGGACGCTTCTCGAGGTGAGGCGGGAGACCCAGGGTCCCTTTCCAGTAGCCACAGTAATATTGCGATTCCTCTCAATGTACAAAGAAGTCAGGCATCGTCACTTTTGGAAGCAGTGAACTCCGCGTGCCTCTCGAGGTGTCAAAGGCATGTGAGGCATTCTGTCGAAATGAGGCGGGGACCTCTGGCTTTCTCTAGGGACTCCACAGGGGATTCAGACATCCCTTCTCCTTGTGAGATGAAAGATGAGCCTGTATTCAAGCCACTGCAAGGAAATCGGCCTCCTTTCGAGTCAGGGCTTCTCGGTGTATATTCCACTTGAGGCAGCAAACTCAGGGTCCCTCCCTCACACCATATTGCTGAGAGAAGCCTCCTCTTGAGGGGCTTGTGGAAGGTTGGCATACGTCTTGCGTCTAAGCCAGGGAATCAGCTCTCATCTCGAGACGATTTGGGGGAAAAGGAGCATTCCTCGAGTTGCTGTGCTGAACTTGGTGTTCCTCTAGACTTGAGACGGTGTTCTCGGGGAATCTCTGGAGTTGCGTAAAGGAAGTCAGGCCACTGGTCGTGTTTGATGGGGAACGGGGGATGGCTCTGGAGTCAATACAGGAGAATCGGGCCTCATCTCGAGTTGATTTGGGGTACATGGAGCTCCTCTACGTTGCTGGGGTGACCTCAGTGTCCCTCTAGACGTGTGACAGTGTTCTTGGGCACTCTCTCGAGATCTGTCAAGCAGTCGATGCTCCTTACATGCTTGATGGGAGGATCACGGAATTGCTCTGCATGCAATGCAGGAGAATCGGCCTCATCTCGCTTCGAGGGGAAGTCTCATGGTTTTTCTCGAATTGAGGCGGGGACCTGGGTTATATTCTCGAGTTACGGCGGGATGGCCCTTCAAAACGCGTGTTTGTTCAGTGACGTCGGGACTCAAGTCTAGTTACGAGGGACACCTCAGGAATCTCTGCGAGGCTTGGCAGGGCAAAAGGGACGCTTCTCGAGGTGAGGCGGGAGACCCAGTGTCCCTTTCCAGTAGCCACAGTAATATTGCGATTCCTCTCAATGTGCAAGAAGAGTCAGGCATCGTCACTTTTGGAAGCAGTGAACTCCGCGTGCCTCTCGAGGTGTCAAAGGCATGTGAGGCATTCCGTCGAAATGAGGCGGGGACCTCGGGCTTTCTCTAGGGACTCCACAGTTGATTCAGACATCCCTTCTCCTTGTGAGATGAAAGATGAGCCTGTATTCAAGCCATGCAAGGAAATCCAGCCTCCTTTCGAGTCAGGGCTTCTCGGTGTATATTCCACTTGAGGCAGCAAACTCAGGGTCCCTCCCTCACACATATTGCTGAGAGAAGCCTCCTCTTGAGGGGCTTGTGGAAGGTTGGCATACGTCTTGCGTCTAAGCCAGGGAATCAGCTCTCATCTCAGACGATTTCGGGGAAAAGGAGCATTCCTCGAGTTGCTGTGCTGAACTTGGTGTTCCTCTAGACTTGAGACGGTGTTCTCGGGGAAACTCTGGAGTTGCGTAAAGGAAGTCAGGCCACTGGTCGTGTTTGATGGGAACGGGGGATGGCTCTGGAGTCAATACAGGAGAATCGGGCCTCATCTCGAGTTGATTTGGGGTACATGGAGCTCCTTTACGTTGCTGGGGTGACCTCAGTGTCCCTCTAGACGTGTGACAGTGTTCTTGGGCACTCTCTTGAGATCTGTCAAGCAATGTCGAGGCTCCTTACATGCTTTATGGGATCACAGAATTGCTCTGCATGCAATGCAGGAGAATGGTACTCATCTCGCTTCGAGGGGGAAGTCTCACGGTTTTTCTCGAATTGAGGCGGGGACCTGGGGTATATTACTCGAGTTACGGCGAGGATGGCCCCTCAAAATGCGTGTTTGTTCAGTGACGTCGGGACTCCTGTCTAGTTACGAGGGACACACCTCAGGAATCTCTGGGAGGCTTGGCAGGGCAAAAGGGACGCTTCTCGAGGTGAGGCGGAGACCCAGTGTCCCTTTCCAGAAGCCACAGTAATATTGCGATTCCTCTCAATGTGCAAGAGAGTCAGGCATCGTCACTTTTGAAAGCAGTGAACTCCGCGTGCCTCTCGAGGTGTCAAAGGCATGTGAGGCATTCTGTCGAAATGAGGCGGGGACCTCGGGCTTTCTCTACGGACTCCACAGTTGATTCAGACAACCTTCTCCTTGTGAGATGAAAGATGAGCCTGTATTCAAGCCAATGCAAGGAAATCCAGCCTCCTTTCGAGTCAGGGCTTCTCGGTGTATATTCCACTTGAGGCAGCAAACTCAGGGTCCCTCCCTCACACCTATTGCTGAGAGAAGCCTCCTCTTGAGGGGCTTGTGGAAGGTTGGCATACGTCTTGCGTCTAAGCCAGGGAATCAGCTCTCATCTCGAGACGATTTCGGGAAAAAGGAGCATTCCTCGAGTTGCTGTGCTGAATTTGGTGTTCCTCTAGACTTGGGACGGTGTTCTCGGGGAAACTCTGGAGTTGCCTAAAGGAAGTCAGGCCACTGGTCGTGTTTGATGGGGAACGGGGGATGGCTCTGGAGTCAATAGAGGAGAATCGGGCCTCATCTCGAGTTGATTTTGGGTACATGGAGCTCCTTCTCTTTGCTGGGGTGACCTCACTGTCCCTCTAGACGTGTGACAGTGTTCTTGGGGTCTCTCTCGAGATCCGTCAAGCATGTCGAGGCTCCTTACATGCTTGATGGGATCACGGAATTGCTCTGCATGCAATGCAGGAGAATCGGGCCTCATCTCGCTTCGAGGGGGAAGTCTCATGGTTTTTCTCGAATTGAGGCGGGGACCTGGGGTTATATTCTCGAGTTACGGCGGGGATGGCCCTTCAAAATGCGTGTTTGTTCAGCGACGTCGGGACTCAAGTCTAGTTACGAGGGACACCTCAGGAATCTCTGGAGGCTTGGCAGGGCAAAAGGGACGCTTCTCGAGGTGAGGCGGGAGACCAGTGTCCCTTTCCAGAAGCCACAGTAATATTGCGATTCCTCTCAATGTGCAAGAAGAAGTCAGGCTTCGTCACTTTTGGAAGCAGTGAACTCCGCGTGCCTCTCGAGGTGTCAAAGGCATGTGAGGCATTCTGTCGAAATGAGGCGGGGACCTCGGGCTTTCTCTAGGGACTCCACAGCTGATTCAGACATCCCTTCTCCTTGTGAGATGAAAGATGAGCCTGTATTCAAGACCATGCAAGGAAATCCAGCCTCCTTTCGAGTCAGGGCTTCTCGGTGTATATTCCACTTGAGGCAGCAAACTCAGGGTCCCTCCCTCACACCTATTGCTGAGAGAAGCCTCCTCTTGAGGGGCTTGTGGAAGGTTGGCATACGTCTTGCATCTAGGCCAGGGAATCAGCTCTCATCTCCAGACAATTTGGGGGTCCAAGGAGCATTTCTCGAGTTATTCTGCTGAACTTGGTGTTCCTCTAGACTTGGACGGTGTTCTCGGGGAAATCTCTGGAGTTGCCTAAAGGAAGTCAGCCACTGGTCGTGTTTTGATGGGGAACGGGGGATGGCTCTGGAGTCAATCACAGGAGAATCGGGCCTCATCTCGAGTTATTTGGTGTACATGGGGCTCTTTAACGTTGCTTGGGTGACCTCAGTGTCCCTCTAGACGTGTGACAGTGTTCTTGGGGTCTCTCTCGAGATCCGTCAAGCATGTCGAGGCTCCATACATGCTTGATGGGGATCACGGAATTGCTCTGCATGCAATGCAGAGAATCGGGGCCTCATCTCGCTTCGAGGGGAAGTCTCATGGTTTTTTCTCGAGTTTGCGGCGGGGACCTGGGGTATATTCTTGAGTTACGGCGGGGATGGCCCTTCAAAACGCGTGTTTGTTCAGCGACGTCGGGACTCCTGTCTAGTTATGAGGGACACCTCAGGAATCTCTGCAAGGCTTGGCAGGGCAAAAGGGACGCTTCTCGAGGTGAGGCGGCAGACCCAGGGTCCCTTTCCAGTAGCCACAGAAATATTGCGATTCCTCTCAATGTACAAAGAAGTCAGGCATCGTTACTTTTGGAAGCAGTGAACTCCGCGTGCCTCTCGAGGTGTCAAAGGCATGTGAGGCATTCTGTCGAAATGAGGCGGGGACCTCTGGCTTTCTCTAGGGACTCCACAGGGGATTCAGACATCCCTTCTCCTTGTGAGATGAAAGATGAGCCTGTATTCAAGCCACTGCAAGGAAATCCGGCCTCCTTTCGAGTCAGGGCTTCTCGGTGTATATTCCACTTGAGGCAGCAAACTCAGGGTCCCTCCCTCACACATATTGCTGAGAGAAGCCTCCTCTTGAGGGGCTTGTGGAAGGTTGGCATACGTCTTGCGTCTAAGCCAGGGAATCAGCTCTCATCTCGAGACGATTGGGGGAAAAGGAGCATTCCTCGAGTTGCTGTGCTGAACTTTGTGTTCCTCTAGACTTGGACGGTGTTCTCGGGGAATCTCTGGAGTTGCCTAAAGGAAGTCAGGCCACTGGTCGTGTTTGATGGGGAACGGGGGATGGCTCTGGAGTCAATACAGGAGAATCGGGCCTCATCTCGAGTTGATTTTGGGTACATGGAGCTCACTTTCACGTTGCTGGGGTGACCTCACTGTCCCTCTAGACGTGTGACAGTGTTCTTGGGGTCTCTCTCGAGATCCGTCAAGCTAGTCGATGCTCCTTACATGCTTGATGGGTATCACGGAATTGCTCTGCATGCAATGCAGGAGAATCGGGCCTCATCTCGCTTCGAGGGGAAGTCTCATGGTTTTTCTCGATTGAGGCGGGGACCTGGGTTATATTCTTGAGTTACGGCGGGGATTGCCCTTCAAAACGCGTGTTTGTTCAGCGACGTCGGGACTCCAGTCTAGTTTCGAGGGACACCTCAGGAATCTCTGCGAGGCTTGGCAGGGCAAAAGGGACGCTTCTCGAGGTGAGGCGGGAGACCAGGGTCCCTTTCCAGTAGCCACATTAATATTGGGATTCCTCTCAATGTTCAAGAAGTCAGGCATCGTCACTTTTGGAAGCAGTGAACTCCGCGTGCCTCTCGAGGTGTCAAAAGCATGTGAGGCATTCTGTCGAAATGAGGCGGGGACCTCTGGCTTTCTCTAGGGACTCCACAGGGGATTCAGACATCCCTTCTCCTTGTGAGATGAAAGACGAGCCTGTATTCAAGACACTGCAAGGAAATCCGGCCTCCTTTCGAGTCAGGGCTTCTCGGTGTATATTCCACTTGAGGCAGCAAACTCAGGGTCCCTCCCTCACACATATTGCTGAGAGAAGCCTCCTCTTGAGGGGCTTGTGGAAGGTTGGCATACGTCTTGCGTCTAAGCCAGGGAATCAGCTCTCATCTCCAGACGATTTCGGGGAAAAGGAGCATTCCTCGAGTTGTTCTGCTGAACTTGGTGTTCCTCTAGACTTGAGACGGTGTTCTCGGGGAATCTCTGGAGTTGCGTAAAGGAAGTCAGGCCACTGGTCGTGTTTGATGGGGAACGGGGGATGGCTCTGGAGTCAATACAGGAGAATCGGGCCTCATCTCGAGTTGATTTGGTGTACATGGAGCTCCTTTTACGTTGCTGGGGTGACCTCAGTGTCCCTCTAGACGTGTGACAGTGTTCTTGGGCACTCTCTTGAGATCTGTCAAGCAAGGCGAGGCTCCTTACATGCTTTATGAGGATCACAGAATTGCTCTGCATGCAATGCAGGAGAATGGTACTCATCTCGCTTCGAGGGGAAAGTCTCATGGTTTTTCTCGAATTGAGGCGGGGACCTCGGGTATATACTCGAGTTACGGCGAGGATGGCCCCTCAAAATGCGTGTTTTTTCAGTGACGTCGGGACTCTGTCTAGTTACGAGGGACACCTCAGGAATCTCTGGGAGGCTTGGCAGGGCAAAAGGGACACTTCTCGAGGTGAGGCGGCAGACCAAGTGTCCCTTTCCAGAAGCCACAGTAATATTGCGATTCCTCTCAATGTGCAAGAAGAGTCAGGCATCGTCACTTTTTGAAAGCAGTGACCTCTGCGTGCCTCTCGAAGTGTCAAAGGCATGTGAGGCATTCCGTCGAAATGAGGCGGGGACCTCGGGCTTTCTCTACGGACTCCACAGTTGATTCAGACAACCCATCTCCTTGTGAGATGAAAGATGAGCCTGTATTCAAGCCAATGCAAGGAAATCCAGCCTCCTTTCAAGCCAGGGCTTCTCGGTGTATATTCCACTTGAGGCAGCAAACTCAGGGTCCCTCCCTCACACATATTGCTGAGAGAAGCCTCCTCTTGAGCGGCTTGTGGAACGTTGGCATACGTCTTGCGTCTAAGCCAGGGAATCAGCTCTCTCTCTCGAGACGATTTCGTGAAAAAGGAGCATTCCTCGAGTTGCTGTGCTGAAGTTGGTGTTCCTCTAGACTTGAGGCGGTGTTCTCGGGGAAACTCTGGAGTTGCGTAAAGGACATCAGGCCACTGGTCGTGTTTGATGGGAATAGGGGATGGCTCTGGAGTCAATAGAGGAGAATCTGGCCTCATCTCGAATTGATTTTGGGTACATGGAGCTCCTTCTCTTTACTGGGGTGACCTCACTGTCCCTCTAGACGTGTGACAGTGTTCTTGGGCACTCTCTTGTGATCTGTCAAGCATGTCGAGGCTCCTTACATGCTTTATGAGGATCACAGAATTGCTCTGCATGCAATGCAGGAGAATGGTACTCATCTCGCTTCGAGGGGGAAGTCTCACGGTTTTTCTCGAATTGAGGCGGGGACCTCGGTTATATACTCGAGTTACGGCGAGGATGGCCCCTCAAAATGCGTGTTTGTTCAGTGAGGTCGGGACTCAAGTCTAGTTACGAGGGACACCTCAGGAATCTCTGGGAGGCTTGGCAGGGCAAAAGGGACGCTTCTCGAGGTGAGGCGGGAGACCGAGTGTCCCTTTCCAGAAGCCACAGTAATATTGTGATTCCTCTCAATGTGCAAGAAGAGTCAGGCTTCGTCACTTTTGAAAGCAGTGAACTCCGCGTGCCTCTCGAGGTGTCAAAGTCATTTGAGGCATTCTGTCAAAATGAGGCAGGGACCTCGGGCTTTCTCTGCGGACTCCACAGCTGATTCAGACAAACCTTCTCCTTGTGAGATGAAAGATGAGCCTGTATTCAAGACAATGCAAGGAAATCCAGCCTCCTTTCGAGTCAGGGCTTCTCGGTGTATATTCCACTTCAGGCAGCAACTCAGGGCCCCTCCCTCCCACCTATTGCTGAGAGAAGCCTCCTCTTGAGGGGCTTGTGGATGGTTGGCACACGTGTTGCATCTAGGCCAGGGAATCAGCTCTCATCTCCAGGCAATTTGGGTCCACAGAGCATTTCTCGAGTTATTCTGCTGAATTTGGTATTCCCCTAGGCTTGGCACATTGTTCTCGGGGAAATTCTGGAGTTGCCTAAAGGAAGTCTAGCCAGAGGTCCTGTTCGATGTGGAACGGGGGATGGCTCTGGAGTCATCAGAGGAGAATCGGGCTTCATCTCGAGTTTAATTGGTGTGCATGGGGCTCCTTAACCTTGCAGGTGTGACCTAAGCGTCCCTCTAGACGTGTGAGTGTTCCTGGGGTCTCTCTCGAGACCCGTCAAGCATGTCGAGGCTCCATACATGCTTGATGGGGATCACGGAATTGCTCTGCATGCAATGCAAGAGAATCGGGCCTCATCTCGCTTCGAGGGGAAAGTCTCATGGTTTTTTTCTCGCATTGCGGCGGCGACCTGGGGTATATTCTTGAGTTACGGCGGGGATGGCCCTTCATTACGCGTGTTTGTTCAGCGACGTCGGGACTGCTGTCTAGTTATGAGGGACACTTCAGGAATCTCTGCAAGGATTGGCAGGGCAAAAGGGACGCTTCTCGAGGTGAGGCGGCAGACCCAGGGTCCCTTTCCAGTAGCCACAGTAATATTGCGATTCCTCTCAATGTACAAGAGAAGTCAAGTCAGGCCTCATTACTTTTGGAAGCAGTGAACTCCGCTTGCCTCTCGAGGTGTCAAAGGCATGTGAGGCATTCTGTCGAAATGAGGCGGGGCCCTCTGGCTTTCTCTAGGGATTCCACAGGGGATTCAGACATCCCTTCTCCTTGTGAGATGAAAGATGAGCCTGTATTCAAGCCACTGCAAGGAAATCCGGCCTCCTTTCGAGTCAGGTCTTCTCGGTGTATATTCCACTTTAGGCAGCAAACTCAGGGTCCCTCCCTCACACCTATTGCTGAGTGAAGCCTCCTCTTGAGGGGCTTGTGGAAGGTTGTCATACGTCTTGCCTCTATGCCAGGGAATCAACTCTCATCTCGAGACGATTTGGGGGACAAGGAGCATTCCTCGAGTTGCTGTGCTGAACTTGCTGTTCCTCTAGACTTGGGACGGTGTTCTCGGGTAATCTCTGGAGTTGCCTAAAGGAAGTCAGGCCACTGGTCATGTTTGATGGGGAACGGGGGATGGCTCTGGAGTCAATGCAGCAGAATCGGAACTCATCTTGAGTTGATTTGTGGTACATGGATCACTTTCGCGTTGCTGGGTTGACCTCAGGGTCCCTGTAGACGTGTGACAGTGTTCTTGGGGTCTCTCTCGAGATCTGTCAAGCACGTCGATGCTCCTTACATGCTTGATGGGTATCACGGGATTATTCTGCATGTAATGCAGGAGAATCGAGCCTCATCTCTCTTCGACGGGGAAGTCTCATGGTTTTTCTCGAGTTTAGGCGGGGACCTGGGTTATATTCTCCAGTTACGGCTGGGATTGCCCTTCAAAACGCGTGTTTGTTCAGCGACGTCGGGACTCCAGTCTAGTTTCGAGGGACACCTAAGGAATCTCTGCGAGGCTTGGCAGGGCAAAAGGGACTTTCTCGAGGTGAGGCGGGAGAACCAGGGTCCCTTTCCAGTTGCCACATTAATATTGCGATTCCTCTCAAAATTCAAGAAGAATTAGGCATTGTCATTTTGGAAGCAGTGAACTCCGCGTGCCTCTAGAGGTGTCAAAAGCATGTGAGGCATTCCGTTGAAATGATGCGGGGACCTCTGGCTTTCTCTAGGGACTCCACAGGTTATTCAGACATCCCTTCTCCTTGTGAGATGAAACACGAGCCAGTATTCAAGACACTGCAAGGAACTACGTCCTCCTTTCGAGTCAGGGCTCTCGGTGTATATTCCACTTGAGGCAACACACTCAGGGTCTCTCCCTCACACATATTGGTCAGAGAAGCCTCCTCTTGAGGGGCTTGTGGAAGGTTGGCATACATCTTGCGTCTAAGCCAGGGAATCAGCTCTCATCTCCAGACGATTTCGGGGAAAAGGAGCATTCCTCGAGTTGTTCTGCTGAACTTGGTGTTCCTCTAGACTTGAGACGGTGTTCTCAGGGAATCTCTGGAGTTGCGTAAAGGAAGTCAGGCCACTGGTCGTGTTTGATGGGGAACGGGGGATGGCTCTGGAGTCAATACAGGAGAATCGGGCCTCATCTCGAGTTGATTAGGTGTACATGGAGCTCCTTTACGTTGCTTGGGTGACCTCAGTGTCCCTCTAGACGTGTGACAGTGTTCTTGGGCACTCTCTCTTGAGATCTGTCAAGCAAGGCGAGGCTCCTTACATGCTTTATGAGGATCACAGAATTGCTCTGCATGCAATGCAGGAGAATGGTACTCATCTCGCTTCGAGGGGAAAGTCTCACGGTTTTTCTCGAATTGAGGCAGGGACCTGGGGTATATACTCGAGTTACGGCGAGGATGGCCCCTCAAAATGCGTGTTTTTTCAGTGACGTCGGGACTCAATTCTAGTTACGAGGGACACCTCAGGAATCTCTGGGAGGCTTGGCAGGGCAAAAGGGACACTTCTCGAGGTGAGGCGGCAGACCAAGTGTCCCTTTCCAGAAGCCACAGTAATATTGCGATTCCTCTCAATGTGCAAGAAGAGTCAGGCATCGTCACTTTTGAAAGCAGTGATCTGCGCGTGCCTCTCGAAGTGTCAAAGGCATGTGAGGCATTCCGTCGAAATGAGGCGGGGACCTCGGGCTTTCTCTACGGACTCCACAGTTGATTCAGACAACCCATCTCCTTGTGAGATGAAAGATGAGCCTGTATTCAAGCCAATGCAAGGAAATCCAGCCTCCTTTCAAGCCAGGGCTTCTCGGTGTATATTCCACTTGAGGCAGCAAACTCAGGGTCCCTCCCTCACACATATTGCTGAGAGAAGCCTCCTCTTGAGCGGCTTGTGGAACGTTGGCATACGTCTTGCGTCTAAGCCAGGGAATCAGCTCTCCTCTCGAGACGATTTCGTGAAAAAGGAGCATTCCTCGAGTTGCTGTGCTGAAGTTGGTGTTCCTCTAGACTTGAGGCGGTGTTCTCGGGGAAACTCTGGAGTTGCGTAAAGGACATCAGGCCACTGGTCGTGTTTGATGGGAATAGGGGATGGCTCTGGAGTCAATAGAGGAGAATCTGGCCTCATCTCGAATTGATTTTGGGTACATGGAGCTCCTTCTCTTTACTGGGGTGACCTCACTGTCCCTCTAGACGTGTGACAGTGTTCTTGGGCACTCTCTTGTGATCTGTCAAGCATGTCGAGGCTCCTTACATGCTTTATGAGGATCACAGAATTGCTCTGCATGCAATGCAGGAGAATGGTACTCATCTCGCTTCGAGGGGGAAGTCTCACGGTTTTTTTTCTCGAATTGAGGCGGGGACCTCGGTTATATACTCGAGTTACGGCGAGGATGGCCCCTCAAAATGCGTGTTTGTTCAGTGAGGTCGGGACTCAAGTCTAGTTACGAGGGACACCTCAGGAATCTCTGGGAGGCTTGGCAGGGCAAAAGGGACGCTTCTCGAGGTGAGGCGGGAGACCGAGTGTCCCTTTCCAGAAGCCACAGTAATATTGTGATTCCTCTCAATGTGCAAGAAGAGTCAGGCTTCGTCACTTTTGAAAGCAGTGAACTCCGCGTGCCTCTCGAGGTGTCAAAAGTCATTTGAGGCATTCTGTCAAAATGAGGCAGGGACCTCGGGCTTTCTCTGCGGACTCCACAGCTGATTCAGACAAACCTTCTCCTTGTGAGATGAAAGATGAGCCTGTATTCAAGACAATGCAAGGAAATCCAGCCTCCTTTCGAGTCAGGGCTTCTCGGTGTATATTCCACTTCAGGCAGCAACTCAGGGCCCCTCCCTCCCACCTATTGCTGAGAGAAGCCTCCTCTTGAGGGGCTTGTGGATGGTTGGCACACGTGTTGCATCTAGGCCAGGGAATCAGCTCTCATCCCCAGGCAATTTGGGTCCACAGAGCATTTCTCGAGTTATTCTGCTGAATTTGGTATTCCCCTAGGCTTGGCACATTGTTCTCGGGGAAATTCTGGAGTTGCCTAAAGGAAGTCTAGCCAGAGGTCCTGTTCGATGTGGAACGGGGGATGGCTCTGGAGTCATCAGAGGAGAATCGGGCTTCATCTCGAGTTTAATTGGTGTGATGGGGCTCCTTAACCTTGCAGGTGTGACCTAAGCGTCCCTCTAGACGTGTGAGTGTTCCTGGGGTCTCTCTCGAGACCCGTCAAGCATGTCGAGGCTCCATACATGCTTGATGGGGATCACGGAATTGCTCTGCATGCAATGCAAGAGAATCGGGCCTCATCTCGCTTCGAGGGGAAAGTCTCATGGTTTTTCTCGCATTGCGGCGGCGACCTGGGGTATATTCTTGAGTTACGGCGGGGATGGCCCTTCATTACGCGTGTTTGTTCAGCGACGTCGGGACTGCTGTCTAGTTATGAGGGACACTTCAGGAATCTCTGCAAGGATTGGCAGGGCAAAAGGGACGCTTCTCGAGGTGAGGCGGCAGACCCAGGGTCCCTTTCCAGTAGCCACAGTAATATTGCGATTCCTCTCAATGTACAAGAGAAGTCAGGCCTCATTACTTTTGGAAGCAGTGAACTCCGCTTGCCTCTCGAGGTGTCAAAGGCATGTGAGGCATTCTGTCGAAATGAGGCGGGGCCCTCTGGCTTTCTCTAGGGATTCCACAGGGGATTCAGACATCCCTTCTCCTTGTGAGATGAAAGATGAGCCTGTATTCAAGCCACTGCAAGGAAATCCGGCCTCCTTCTTTCGAGTCAGGTCTTCTCGGTGTATATTCCACTTTAGGCAGCAAACTCAGGGTCCCTCCCTCACACCTATTGCTGAGTGAAGCCTCCTCTTGAGGGGCTTGTGGAAGGTTGTCATACGTCTTGCCTCTATGCCAGGGAATCAACTCTCATCTCGAGACGATTTGGGGGACAAGGAGCATTCCTCGAGTTGCTGTGCTGAACTTGCTGTTCCTCTAGACTTGGGACGGTGTTCTCGGGTAATCTCTGGAGTTGCCTAAAGGAAGTCAGGCCACTGGTCATGTTTGATGGGGAACGGGGGATGGCTCTGGAGTCAATGCAGCAGAATCGGAACTCATCTTGAGTTGATTTGTGGTACATGGATCACTTTCGCGTTGCTGGGTTGACCTCAGGGTCCCTGTAGACGTGTGACAGTGTTCTTGGGGTCTCTCTCGAGATCTGTCAAGCACGTCGATGCTCCTTACATGCTTGATGGGTATCACGGGATTATTCTCTGCATGTAATGCAGGAGAATCGAGCCTCATCTCTCTTCGACGGGGAAGTCTCATGGTTTTTTTCTCGAGTTTAGGCGGGGACCTGGGTTATATTCTCCAGTTACGGCTGGGATTGCCCTTCAAAACGCGTGTTTGTTCAGCGACGTCGGGACTCCAGTCTAGTTTCGAGGGACACCTAAGGAATCTCTGCGAGGCTTGGCAGGGCAAAAGGGACGCTTCTCGAGGTGAGGCGGGAGAACCAGGGTCCCTTTCCAGTTGCCACATTAATATTGCGATTCCTCTCAAAATTCAAGAATTAGGCATTGTCACTTTTGGAAGCAGTGAACTCCGCGTGCCTCTAGAGGTGTCAAAAGCATGTGAGGCATTCCGTTGAAATGATGGGGGGACCTCTGGCTTTCTCTAGGGACTCCACAGGTTATTCAGACATCCCTTCTCCTTGTGAGATGAAACACGAGCCAGTATTCAAGACACTGCAAGGAACTACGTCCTCCTTTCGAGTCAGGGCTCTCGGTGTATATTCCACTTGAGGCAACACACTCAGGGTCTCTCCCTCACACATATTGGTCAGAGAAGCCTCCTCTTGAGGGGCTTGTGGAAGGTTGGCATACATCTTGCGTCTAAGCCAGGGAATCAGCTCTCATCTCCAGACGATTTCGGGGAAAAGGAGCATTCCTCGAGTTGTTCTGCTGAACTTGGTGTTCCTCTAGACTTGAGACGGTGTTCTCAGGGAATCTCTGGAGTTGCGTAAAGGAAGTCAGGCCACTGGTCGTGTTTGATGGGGAACGGGGGATGGCTCTGGAGTCAATACAGGAGAATCGGGCCTCATCTCGAGTTGATTAGGTGTACATGGAGCTCCTTTACGTTGCTTGGGTGACCTCAGTGTGTCCCTCTAGACGTGTGACAGTGTTCTTGGGCACTCTCTTGAGATCTGTCAAGCAAGGCGAGGCTCCTTACATGCTTTATGAGGATCACAGAATTGCTCTGCATGCAATGCAGGAGAATGGTACTCATCTCGCTTCGAGGGGAAAGTCTCACGGTTTTTCTCGAATTGAGGCGGGGACCTCGGGTATATACTCGAGTTACGGCGAGGATGGCCCTCAAAATGCGTGTTTTTTCAGTGACGTCGGGACTCAATTCTAGTTACGAGGGACACCTCAGGAATCTCTGGGAGGCTTGGCAGGGCAAAAGGGACACTTCTCGAGGTGAGGCGGCAGACCAAGTGTCCCTTTCCAGAAGCCACAGTAATATTGCGATTCCTCTCAATGTGCAAGAAGAGTCAGGCATCGTCACTTTTGAAAGCAGTGACCTCTGCGTGCCTCTCGAAGTGTCAAAGGCATGTGAGGCATTCCGTCAAAATGAGGCGGGGACCTCGGGCTTTTTCTCTCGGACTCCACAGTTGATTCAGACAACCCATCTCCTTGTGAGATGAAAGATGAGCCTGTATTCAAGCCAATGCAAGGAAATCCAGCCTCCTTTCAAGCCAGGGCTTCTCGGTGTATATTCCACTTGAGGCAGCAAACTCAGGGTCCCTCCCTCACACATATTGCTGAGAGAAGCCTCCTCTTGAGCGGCTTGTGGAACGTTGGCATACGTCTTGCGTCTAAGCCAGGGAATCAGCTCTCCTCTCGAGACGATTTCGTGAAAAAGGAGCATTCCTCGAGTTGCTGTGCTGAAGTTGGTGTTCCTCTAGACTTGAGGCGGTGTTCTCGGGGAAACTCTGGAGTTGCGTAAAGGACATCAGGCCACTGGTCGTGTTTGATGGGAATAGGGGATGGCTCTGGAGTCAATAGAGGAGAATCTGGCCTCATCTCGAATTGATTTTGGGTACATGGAGCTCCTTCTCTTTACTGGGGTGACCTCACTGTCCCTCTAGATGTGTGACAGTGTTCTTGGGCACTCTCTTGTGATCTGTCAAGCATGTCGAGGCTCCTTACATGCTTTATGAGGATCACAGAATTGCTCTGCATGCAATGCAGGAGAATGGTACTCATCTCGCTTCGAGGGGGAAGTCTCACGGTTTTTCTCGAATTGAGGCGGGGACCTCGGTTATATACTCGAGTTACGGCGAGGATGGCCCCTCAAAATGCGTGTTTGTTCAGTGAGGTCGGGACTCAAGTCTAGTTACGAGGGACACCTCAGGAATCTCTGGGAGGCTTGGCAGGGCAAAAGGGACGCTTCTCGAGGTGAGGCGGGAGACCGAGTGTCCCTTTCCAGAAGCCACAGTAATATTGTGATTCCTCTCAATGTGCAAGAAGAGTCAGGCTTCGTCACTTTTGAAAGCAGTGAACTCCGCGTGCCTCTCGAGGTGTCAAAGTCATTTGAGGCATTCTGTCAAAATGAGGCAGGGACCTCGGGCTTTCTCTGCGGACTCCACAGCTGATTCAGACAAACCTTCTCCTTGTGAGATGAAAGATGAGCCTGTATTCAAGACAATGCAAGGAAATCCAGCCTCCTTTCGAGTCAGGGCTTCTCGGTGTATATTCCACTTCAGGCAGCAACTCAGGGCCCCTCCCTCCCACCTATTGCTGAGAGAAGCCTCCTCTTGAGGGGCTTGTGGATGGTTGGCACACGTGTTGCATCTAGGCCAGGGAATCAGCTCTCATCCCCAGGCAATTTGGGTCCACAGAGCATTTCTCGAGTTATTCTGCTGAATTTGGTATTCCCCTAGGCTTGGCACATTGTTCTCGGGGAAATTCTGGAGTTGCCTAAAGGAAGTCTAGCCAGAGGTCCTGTTCGATGTGGAACGGGGGATGGCTCTGGAGTCATCAGAGGAGAATCGGGCTTCATCTCGAGTTTAATTGGTGTGCATGGGGCTCCTTAACCTTGCAGGTGTGACCTAAGCGTCCCTCTAGACGTGTGAGTGTTCCTGGGGTCTCTCTCGAGACCCGTCAAGCATGTCGAGGCTCCATACATGCTTGATGGGGATCACGGAATTGCTCTGCATGCAATGCAAGAGAATCGGGCCTCATCTCGCTTCGAGGGGAAAGTCTCATGGTTTTTCTCGCATTGCGGCGGCGACCTGGGGTATATTCTTGAGTTACGGCGGGGATGGCCCTTCATTACGCGTGTTTGTTCAGCGACGTCGGGACTGCTGTCTAGTTATGAGGGACACTTCAGGAATCTCTGCAAGGATTGGCAGGGCAAAAGGGACGCTTCTCGAGGTGAGGCGGCAGACCCAGGGTCCCTTTCCAGTAGCCACAGTAATATTGCGATTCCTCTCAATGTACAAGAGAAGTCAGGCCTCATTACTTTTGGAAGCAGTGAACTCCGCTTGCCTCTCGAGGTGTCAAAGGCATGTGAGGCATTCTGTCGAAATGAGGCGGGGCCCTCTGGCTTTCTCTAGGGATTCCACAGGGGATTCAGACATCCCTTCTCCTTGTGAGATGAAAGATGAGCCTGTATTCAAGCCACTGCAAGGAAATCCGGCCTCCTTTCGAGTCAGGTCTTCTCGGTGTATATTCCACTTTAGGCAGCAAACTCAGGGTCCCTCCCTCACACCTATTGCTGAGTGAAGCCTCCTCTTGAGGGGCTTGTGGAAGGTTGTCACGTCTTGCCTCTATGCCAGGGAATCAACTCTCATCTCGAGACGATTTGGGGGACAAGGAGCATTCCTCGAGTTGCTGTGCTGAACTTGCTGTTCCTCTAGACTTGGGACGGTGTTCTCGGGTAATCTCTGGAGTTGCCTAAAGGAAGTCAGGCCACTGGTCATGTTTGATGGGGAACGGGGGATGGCTCTGGAGTCAATGCAGCAGAATCGGAACTCATCTTGAGTTGATTTGTGGTACATGGATCACTTTCGCGTTGCTGGGTTGACCTCAGGGTCCCTGTAGACGTGTGACAGTGTTCTTGGGGTCTCTCTCGAGATCTGTCAAGCACGTCGATCTCCTTACATGCTTGATGGGTATCACGGGATTATTCTGCATGTAATGCAGGAGAATCGAGCCTCATCTCTCTTCGACGGGGAAGTCTCATGGTTTTTCTCGAGTTTAGGCGGGGACCTGGGTTATATTCTCCAGTTACGGCTGGGATTGCCCTTCAAAACGCGTGTTTGTTCAGCGACGTCGGGACTCCAGTCTAGTTTCGAGGGACACCTAAGGAATCTCTGCGAGGCTTGGCAGGGCAAAAGGGACGCTTCTCGAGGTGAGGCGGGAGAACCAGGGTCCCTTTCCAGTTGCCACATTAATATTGCGATTCCTCTCAAAGTTCAAGAAGAATTAGGCATTGTCACTTTTGGAAGCAGTGAACTCCGCGTGCCTCTAGAGGTGTCAAAAGCATGTGAGGCATTCCGTTGAAATGATGCGGGGACCTCTGGCTTTCTCTAGGGACTCCACAGGTTATTCAGACATCCCTTCTCCTTGTGAGATGAAACACGAGCCAGTATTCAAGACACTGCAAGGAACTACGTCCTCCTTTCGAGTCAGGGCTCTCGGTGTATATTCCACTTGAGGCAACACACTCAGGGTCTCTCCCTCACACATATTGGTCAGAGAAGCCTCCTCTTGAGGGGCTTGTGGAAGGTTGGCATACATCTTGCGTCTAAGCCAGGGAATCAGCTCTCATCTCCAGACGATTTCGGGGAAAAGGAGCATTCCTCGAGTTGTTCTGCTGAACTTGGTGTTCCTCTAGACTTGAGACGGTGTTCTCAGGGAATCTCTGGAGTTGCGTAAAGGAAGTCAGGCCACTGGTCGTGTTTGATGGGGAACGGGGGATGGCTCTGGAGTCAATACAGGAGAATCGGGCCTCATCTCGAGTTGATTAGGTGTACATGGAGCTCCTTTACGTTGCTTGGGTGACCTCAGTGTCCCTCTAGACGTGTGACAGTGTTCTTGGGCACTCTCTTGAGATCTGTCAAGCAAGGCGAGGCTCCTTACATGCTTTATGAGGATCACAGAATTGCTCTGCATGCAATGCAGGAGAATGGTACTCATCTCGCTTCGAGGGGAAAGTCTCACGGTTTTTCTCGAATTGAGGCAGGGACCTCGGGTATATACTCGAGTTACGGCGAGGATGGCCCCTCAAAATGCGTGTTTTTTCAGTGACGTCGGGACTCAATTCTAGTTACGAGGGACACCTCAGGAATCTCTGGGAGGCTTGGCAGGGCAAAAGGGACACTTCTCGAGGTGAGGCGGCAGACCAAGTGTCCCTTTCCAGAAGCCACAGTAATATTGCGATTCCTCTCAATGTGCAAGAAGAGTCAGGCATCGTCACTTTTGAAAGCAGTGACCTCTGCGTGCCTCTCGAAGTGTCAAAGGCATGTGAGGCATTCCGTCAAAATGAGGCGGGGACCTCGGGCTTTCTCTACGGACTCCACAGTTGATTCAGACAACCCATCTCCTTGTGAGATGAAAGATGAGCCTGTATTCAAGCCAATGCAAGGAAAAATCCAGCCTCCTCCTTTCAAGCCAGGGCTTCTCGGTGTATATTCCACTTGAGGCAGCAAACTCAGGGTCCCTCCCTCACACATATTGCTGAGAGAAGCCTCCTCTTGAGCGGCTTGTGGAACGTTGGCATACGTCTTGCGTCTAAGCCAGGGAATCAGCTCTCCTCTCGAGACGATTTCGTGAAAAAGGAGCATTCCTCGAGTTGCTGTGCTGAAGTTGGTGTTCCTCTAGACTTGAGGCGGTGTTCTCGGGGAAACTCTGGAGTTGCGTAAAGGACATCAGGCCACTGGTCGTGTTTGATGGGAATAGGGGATGGCTCTGGAGTCAATAGAGGAGAATCTGGCCTCATCTCGAATTGATTTTGGGTACATGGAGCTCCTTCTCTTTACTGGGGTGACCTCACTGTCCCTCTAGATGTGTGACAGTGTTCTTGGGCACTCTCTTGTGATCTGTCAAGCATGTCGAGGCTCCTTACATGCTTTATGAGGATCACAGAATTGCTCGCATGCAATGCAGGAGAATGGTACTCATCTCGCTTCGAGGGGGAAGTCTCACGGTTTTTCTCGAATTGAGGCGGGGACCTCGGTTATATACTCGAGTTACGGCGAGGATGGCCCCTCAAAATGCGTGTTTGTTCAGTGAGGTCGGGACTCAAGTCTAGTTACGAGGGACACCTCAGGAATCTCTGGGAGGCTTGGCAGGGCAAAAGGGACGCTTCTCGAGGTGAGGCGGGAGACCGAGTGTCCCTTTCCAGAAGCCACAGTAATATTGTGATTCCTCTCAATGTGCAAGAAGAGTCAGGCTTCGTCACTTTTGAAAGCAGTGAACTCCGCGTGCCTCTCGAGGTGTCAAAGTCATTTGAGGCATTCTGTCAAAATGAGGCAGGGACCTCGGGCTTTCTCTGCGGACTCCACAGCTGATTCAGACAAACCTTCTCCTTGTGAGATGAAAGATGAGCCTGTATTCAAGACAATGCAAGGAAATCCAGCCTCCTTTCGAGTCAGGGCTTCTCGGTGTATATTCCACTTCAGGCAGCAACTCAGGGCCCCTCCCTCCCACCTATTGCTGAGAGAAGCCTCCTCTTGAGGGGCTTGTGGATGGTTGGCACACGTGTTGCATCTAGGCCAGGGAATCAGCTCTCATCCCCAGGCAATTTGGGTCCACAGAGCATTTCTCGAGTTATTCTGCTGAATTTGGTATTCCCCTAGGCTTGGCACATTGTTCTCGGGGAAATTCTGGAGTTGCCTAAAGGAAGTCTAGCCAGAGGTCCTGTTCGATGTGGAACGGGGGATGGCTCTGGAGTCATCAGAGGAGAATCGGGCTTCATCTCGAGTTTAATTGGTGTGCATGGGGCTCCTTAACCTTGCAGGTGTGACCTAAGCGTCCCTCTAGACGTGTGAGTGTTCCTGGGGTCTCTCTCGAGACCCGTCAAGCATGTCGAGGCTCCATACATGCTTGATGGGGATCACGGAATTGCTCTGCATGCAATGCAAGAGAAATCGGGCCTCATCTCGCTTCGAGGGGAAAGTCTCATGGTTTTTCTCGCATTGCGGCGGCGACCTGGGGTATATTCTTGAGTTACGGCGGGGATGGCCCTTCATTACGCGTGTTTGTTCAGCGACGTCGGGACTGCTGTCTAGTTATGAGGGACACTTCAGGAATCTCTGCAAGGATTGGCAGGGCAAAAGGGACGCTTCTCGAGGTGAGGCGGCAGACCCAGGGTCCCTTTCCAGTAGCCACAGTAATATTGCGATTCCTCTCAATGTACAAGAGAAGTCAGGCCTCATTACTTTTGGAAGCAGTGAACTCCGCTTGCCTCTCGAGGTGTCAAAGGCATGTGAGGCATTCTGTCGAAATGAGGCGGGGCCCTCTGGCTTTCTCTAGGGATTCCACAGGGGATTCAGACATCCCTTCTCCTTGTGAGATGAAAGATGAGCCTGTATTCAAGCCACTGCAAGGAAATCCGGCCTCCTTTCGAGTCAGGTCTTCTCGGTGTATATTCCACTTTAGGCAGCAGCAAACTCAGGGTCCCTCCCTCACACCTATTGCTGAGTGAAGCCTCCTCTTGAGGGGCTTGTGGAAGGTTGTCATACGTCTTGCCTCTATGCCAGGGAATCAACTCTCATCTCGAGACGATTTGGGGGACAAGGAGCATTCCTCGAGTTGCTGTGCTGAACTTGCTGTTCCTCTAGACTTGGGACGGTGTTCTCGGGTAATCTCTGGAGTTGCCTAAAGGAAGTCAGGCCACTGGTCATGTTTGATGGGGAACGGGGGATGGCTCTGGAGTCAATGCAGCAGAATCGGAACTCATCTTGAGTTGATTTGTGGTACATGGATCACTTTCGCGTTGCTGGGTTGACCTCAGGGTCCCTGTAGACGTGTGACAGTGTTCTTGGGGTCTCTCTCGAGATCTGTCAAGCACGTCGATGCTCCTTACATGCTTGATGGGTATCACGGGATTATTCTGCATGTAATGCAGGAGAATCGAGCCTCATCTCTCTTCGACGGGGGAAGTCTCATGGTTTTTCTCGAGTTTAGGCGGGGACCTGGGTTATATTCTCCAGTTACGGCTGGGATTGCCCTTCAAAACGCGTGTTTGTTCAGCGACGTCGGGACTCCAGTCTAGTTTCGAGGGACACCTAAGGAATCTCTGCGAGGCTTGGCAGGGCAAAAGGGACGCTTCTCGAGGTGAGGCGGGAGAACCAGGGTCCCTTTCCAGTTGCCACATTAATATTGCGATTCCTCTCAAAATTCAAGAATTAGGCATTGTCACTTTTGGAAGCAGTGAACTCCGCGCGTGCCTCTAGAGGTGTCAAAAGCATGTGAGGCATTCCGTTGAAATGATGCGGGGACCTCTGGCTTTCTCTAGGGACTCCACAGGTTATTCAGACATCCCTTCTCCTTGTGAGATGAAACACGAGCCAGTATTCAAGACACTGCAAGGAACTACGTCCTCCTTTCGAGTCAGGGCTCTCGGTGTATATTCCACTTGAGGCAACACACTCAGGGCTCTCCCCTCACACATATTGGTCAGAGAAGCCTCCTCTTGAGGGGCTTGTGGAAGGTTGGCATACATCTTGCGTCTAAGCCAGGGAATCAGCTCTCATCTCCAGACGATTTCGGGGAAAAGGAGCATTCCTCGAGTTGTTCTGCTGAACTTGGTGTTCCTCTAGACTTGAGACGGTGTTCTCAGGGAATCTCTGGAGTTGCGTAAAGGAAGTCAGGCCACTGGTCGTGTTTGATGGGGAACGGGGGATGGCTCTGGAGTCAATACAGGAGAATCGGGCCTCATCTCGAGTTGATTAGGTGTACATGGAGCTCCTTTACGTTGCTTGGGTGACCTCAGTGTCCCTCTAACGTGTGACAGTGTTCTTGGGCACTCTCTTGAGATCTGTCAAGCAAGGCGAGGCTCCTTACATGCTTTATGAGGATCACAGAATTGCTCTGCATGCAATGCAGGAGAATGGTACTCATCTCGCTTCGAGGGGAAAGTCTCACGGTTTTTCTCGAATTGAGGCAGGGACCCGGGGGTATATACTCGAGTTACGGCGAGGATGGCCCTCAAAATGCGTGTTTTTTCAGTGACGTCGGGACTCAATTCTAGTTACGAGGGACACCTCAGGAATCTCTGGGAGGCTTGGCAGGGCAAAAGGGACACTTCTCGAGGTGAGGCGGCAGACCAAGTGTCCCTTTCCAGAAGCCACAGTAATATTGCGATTCCTCTCAATGTGCAAGAAGAGTCAGGCATCGTCACTTTTGAAAGCAGTGACCTCTGCGTGCCTCTCGAAGTGTCAAAGGCATGTGAGGCATTCCGTCAAAAAATGAGGCGGGGACCTCGGGCTTTCTCTACGGACTCCACAGTTGATTCAGACAACCCATCTCCTTGTGAGATGAAAGATGAGCCTGTATTCAAGCCAATGCAAGGAAATCCAGCCTCCTTTCAAGCCAGGGCTTCTCGGTGTATATTCCACTTGAGGCAGCAAACTCAGGGTCCCTCCCTCACACACATATTGCTGAGAGAAGCCTCCTCTTGAGCGGCTTGTGGAACGTTGGCATACGTCTTGCGTCTAAGCCAGGGAATCAGCTCTCCTCTCGAGACGATTTCGTGAAAAAGGAGCATTCCTCGAGTTGCTGTGCTGAAGTTGGTGTTCCTCTAGACTTGAGGCGGTGTTCTCGGGGAAACTCTGGAGTTGCGTAAAGGACATCAGGCCACTGGTCGTGTTTGATGGGAATAGGGGATGGCTCTGGAGTCAATAGAGGAGAATCTGGCCTCATCTCGAATTGATTTTGGGTACATGGAGCTCCTTCTCTTTACTGGGGTGACCTCACTGTCCCTCTAGATGTGTGACAGTGTTCTTGGGCACTCTCTTGTGATCTGTCAAGCATGTCGAGGCTCCTTACATGCTTTATGAGGATCACAGAATTGCTCTGCATGCAATGCAGGAGAATGGTACTCATCTCGCTTCGAGGGGGAAGTCTCACGGTTTTTCTCGAATTGAGGCGGGGACCTCGTTATATACTCGAGTTACGGCGAGGATGGCCCCTCAAAATGCGTGTTTGTTCAGTGAGGTCGGGACTCAAGTCTAGTTACGAGGGACACCTCAGGAATCTCTGGGAGGCTTGGCAGGGCAAAAGGGACGCTTCTCGAGGTGAGGCGGGAGACCGAGTGTCCCTTTCCAGAAGCCACAGTAATATTGTGATTCCTCTCAATGTGCAAGAAGAGTCAGGCTTCGTCACTTTTGAAAGCAGTGAACTCCGCGTGCCTCTCGAGGTGTCAAAGTCATTTGAGGCATTCTGTCAAAATGAGGCAGGGACCTCGGGCTTTCTCTGCGGACTCCACAGCTGATTCAGACAAACCTTCTCCTTGTGAGATGAAAGATGAGCCTGTATTCAAGACAATGCAAGGAAATCCAGCCTCCTTTCGAGTCAGGGCTTCTCGGTGTATATTCCACTTCAGGCAGCAACTCAGGGCCCCTCCCTCCCACCTATTGCTGAGAGAGAAGCCTCCTCTGAGGGGGGCTTGTGGATGGTTGGCACACGTGTTGCATCTAGGCCAGGGAATCAGCTCTCATCCCCAGGCAATTTGGGTCCACAGAGCATTTCTCGAGTTATTCTGCTGAATTTGGTATTCCCCTAGGCTTGGCACATTGTTCTCGGGGAAATTCTGGAGTTGCCTAAAGGAAGTCTAGCCAGAGGTCCTGTTCGATGTGGAACGGGGGATGGCTCTGGAGTCATCAGAGGAGAATCGGGCTTCATCTCGAGTTTAATTGGTGTGCATGGGGCTCCTTAACCTTGCAGGTGTGACCTAAGCGTCCCTCTAGACGTGTGAGTGTTCCTGGGGTCTCTCTCGAGACCCGTCAAGCATGTCGAGGCTCCATACATGCTTGATGGGGATCACGGAATTGCTCTGCATGCAATGCAAGAGAATCGGGCCTCATCTCGCTTCGAGGGGAAAGTCTCATGGTTTTTCTCGCATTGCGGCGGCGACCTGGGGTATATTCTTGAGTTACGGCGGGGATGGCCCTTCATTACGCGTGTTTGTTCAGCGACGTCGGGACTGCTGTCTAGTTATGAGGGACACTTCAGGAATCTCTGCAAGGATTGGCAGGGCAAAAGGGACGCTTCTCGAGGTGAGGCGGCAGACCCAGGGTCCCTTTCCAGTAGCCACAGTAATATTGCGATTCCTCTCAATGTACAAGAGAAGTCAGGCCTCATTACTTTTGGAAGCAGTGAACTCCGCTTGCCTCTCGAGGTGTCAAAGGCATGTGAGGCATTCTGTCGAAATGAGGCGGGGCCCTCTGGCTTTCTCTAGGGATTCCACAGGGGATTCAGACATCCCTTCTCCTTGTGAGATGAAAGATGAGCCTGTATTCAAGCCACTGCAAGGAAATCCGGCCTCCTTTCGAGTCAGGTCTTCTCGGTGTATATTCCACTTTAGGCAGCAAACTCAGGGTCCCTCCCTCACACCTATTGCTGAGTGAAGCCTCCTCTTGAGGGGCTTGTGGAAGGTTGTCATACGTCTTGCCTCTATGCCAGGGAATCAACTCTCATCTCGAGACGATTTGGGGGACAAGGAGCATTCCTCGAGTTGCTGTGCTGAACTTGCTGTTCCTCTAGACTTGGGACGGTGTTCTCGGGTAATCTCTGGAGTTGCCTAAAGGAAGTCAGGCCACTGGTCATGTTTGATGGGGAACGGGGGATGGCTCTGGAGTCAATGCAGCAGAATCGGAACTCATCTTGAGTTGATTTGTGGTACATGGATCACTTTCGCGTTGCTGGGTTGACCTCAGGGTCCCTGTAGACGTGTGACAGTGTTCTTGGGGTCTCTCTCGAGATCTGTCAAGCACGTCGATGCTCCTTACATGCTTGATGGGTATCACGGGATTATTCTGCATGTAATGCAGGAGAATCGAGCCTCATCTCTCTTCGACGGGGAAGTCTCATGGTTTTTCTCGAGTTTAGGCGGGGACCTGGGTTATATTCTCCAGTTACGGCTGGGATTGCCCTTCAAAACGCGTGTTTGTTCAGCGACGTCGGGACTCCAGTCTAGTTTCGAGGGACACCTAAGGAATCTCTGCGAGGCTTGGCAGGGCAAAAGGGACGCTTCTCGAGGGAGGAGGGGAGAACCAGGGTCCCTTTCCAGTTGCCACATTAATATTGCGATTCCTCTCAAAATTCAAGAATTAGGCATTGTCACTTTTGGAAGCAGTGAACTCCGCGTGCCTCTAGAGGTGTCAAAAGCATGTGAGGCATTCCGTTGAAATGATGCGGGGACCTCTGGCTTTCTCTAGGGACTCCACAGGTTATTCAGACATCCCTTCTCCTTGTGAGATGAAACACGAGCCAGTATTCAAGACACTGCAAGGAACTACGTCCTCCTTTCGAGTCAGGGCTCTCGGTGTATATTCCACTTGAAGCAACACACTCAGGGTCTCTCCCTCACACATATTGGTCAGAGAAGCCTCCTCTTGAGGGGCTTGTGGAAGGTTGGCATACATCTTGCGTCTAAGCCAGGGAATCAGCTCTCATCTCCAGACGATTTCGGGGAAAAGGAGCATTCCTCGAGTTGTTCTGCTGAACTTGGTGTTCCTCTAGACTTGAGACGGTGTTCTCAGGGAATCTCTGGAGTTGCGTAAAGGAAGTCAGGCCACTGGTCGTGTTTGATGGGGAACGGGGGATGGCTCTGGAGTCAATACAGGAGAATCGGGCCTCATCTCGAGTTGATTAGGTGTACATGGAGCTCCTTTACGTTGCTTGGGTGACCTCAGTGTCCCTCTAGACGTGTGACAGTGTTCTTGGGCACTCTCTTGAGATCTGTCAAGCAAGGCGAGGCTCCTTACATGCTTTATGAGGATCACAGAATTGCTCTGCATGCAATGCAGGAGAATGGTACTCATCTCGCTTCGAGGGGAAAGTCTCACGGTTTTTCTCGAATTGAGGCAGGGACCTCGGGTATATACTCGAGTTACGGCGAGGATGGCCCCTCAAAATGCGTGTTTTTTCAGTGACGTCGGGACTCAATTCTAGTTACGAGGGACACCTCAGGAATCTCTGGGAGGCTTGGCAGGGCAAAAGGGACACTTCTCGAGGTGAGGCGGCAGACCAAGTGTCCCTTTCCAGAAGCCACAGTAATATTGCGATTCCTCTCAATGTGCAAGAAGAGTCAGGCATCGTCACTTTTGAAAGCAGTGACCTCTGCGTGCCTCTCGAAGTGTCAAAGGCATGTGAGGCATTCCGTCAAAATGAGGCGGGGACCTCGGGCTTTCTCTACGGACTCCACAGTTGATTCAGACAACCCATCTCCTTGTGAGATGAAAGATGAGCCTGTATTCAAGCCAATGCAAGGAAATCCAGCCTCCTTTCAAGCCAGGGCTTCTCGGTGTATATTCCACTTGAGGCAGCAAACTCAGGGTCCCTCCCTCACACATATTGCTGAGAGAAGCCTCCTCTTGAGCGGCTTGTGGAACGTTGGCATACGTCTTGCGTCTAAGCCAGGGAATCAGCTCTCTCTCGAGACGACGATTTCGTGAAAAAGGAGCATTCCTCGAGTTGCTGTGCTGAAGTTGGTGTTCCTCTAGACTTGAGGCGGTGTTCTCGGGGAAACTCTGGAGTTGCGTAAAGGACATCAGGCCACTGGTCGTGTTTGATGGGAATAGGGGATGGCTCTGGAGTCAATAGAGGAGAATCTGGCCTCATCTCGAATTGATTTTGGGTACATGGAGCTCCTTCTCTTTACTGGGGTGACCTCACTGTCCCTCTAGATGTGTGACACAGTGTTCTTGGGCACTCTCTTGTGATCTGTCAAGCATGTCGAGGCTCCTTACATGCTTTATGAGGATCACAGAATTGCTCTGCATGCAATGCAGGAGAATGGTACTCATCTCGCTTCGAGGGGGAAGTCTCACGGTTTTTCTCGAATTGAGGCGGGGACCTCGGTTATATACTCGAGTTACGGCGAGGATGGCCCCTCAAAATGCGTGTTTGTTCAGTGAGGTCGGGACTCAAGTCTAGTTACGAGGGACACCTCAGGAATCTCTGGGAGGCTTGGCAGGGCAAAAGGGACGCTTCTCGAGGTGAGGCGGGAGACCGAGTGTCCCTTTCCAGAAGCCACAGTAATATTGTGATTCCTCTCAATGTGCAAGAAGAGTCAGGCTTCGTCACTTTTGAAAGCAGTGAACTCCGCGTGCCTCTCGAGGTGTCAAAGTCATTTGAGGCATTCTGTCAAAATGAGGCAGGGACCTCGGGCTTTCTCTGCGGACTCCACAGCTGATTCAGACAAACCTTCTCCTTGTGAGATGAAAGATGAGCCTGTATTCAAGACAATGCAAGGAAATCCAGCCTCCTTTCGAGTCAGGGCTTCTCGGTGTATATTCCACTTCAGGCAGCAACTCAGGGCCCCTCCCTCCCACCTATTGCTGAGAGAAGCCTCCTCTTGAGGGGCTTGTGGATGGTTGGCACACGTGTTGCATCTAGGCCAGGGAATCAGCTCTCATCCCAGGCAATTTGGGTCCACAGAGCATTTCTCGAGTTATTCTGCTGAATTTGGTATTCCCCTAGGCTTGGCACATTGTTCTCGGGGAAATTCTGGAGTTGCCTAAAGGAAGTCTAGCCAGAGGTCCTGTTCGATGTGGAACGGGGGATGGCTCTGGAGTCATCAGAGGAGAATCGGGCTTCATCTCGAGTTTAATTGGTGTGCATGGGGCTCCTTAACCTTGCAGGGTGTGACCTAAGCGTCCCTCTAGACGTGTGAGTGTTCCTGGGGTCTCTCTCGAGACCCGTCAAGCATGTCGAGGCTCCATACATGCTTGATGGGGATCACGGAATTGCTCTGCATGCAATGCAAGAGAATCGGGCCTCATCTCGCTTCGAGGGGAAAGTCTCATGGTTTTTCTCGCATTGCGGCGGCGACCTGGGGTATATTCTTGAGTTACGGCGGGGATGGCCCTTCATTACGCGTGTTTGTTCAGCGACGTCGGGACTGCTGTCTAGTTATGAGGGACACTTCAGGAATCTCTGCAAGGATTGGCAGGGCAAAAGGGACGCTTCTCGAGGTGAGGCGGCAGACCCAGGGTCCCTTTCCAGTAGCCACAGTAATATTGCGATTCCTCTCAATGTACAAGAGAAGTCAGGCCTCATTACTTTTGGAAGCAGTGAACTCCGCTTGCCTCTCGAGGTGTCAAAGGCATGTGAGGCATTCTGTCGAAATGAGGCGGGGCCCTCTGGCTTTCTCTAGGGATTCCACAGGGGATTCAGACATCCCTTCTCCTTGTGAGATGAAAGATGAGCCTGTATTCAAGCCACTGCAAGGAAATCCGGCCTCCTTTCGAGTCAGGTCTTCTCGGTGTATATTCCACTTTAGGCAGCAAACTCAGGGTCCCTCCCTCACACCTATTGCTGAGTGAAGCCTCCTCTTGAGGGGCTTGTGGAAGGTTGTCATACGTCTTGCCTCTATGCCAGGGAATCAACTCTCATCTCGAGACGATTTGGGGGACAAGGAGCATTCCTCGTTGTTGCTGTGCTGAACTTGCTGTTCCTCTAGACTTGGGACGGTGTTCTCGGGTAATCTCTGGAGTTGCCTAAAGGAAGTCAGGCCACTGGTCATGTTTGATGGGGAACGGGGGATGGCTCTGGAGTCAATGCAGCAGAATCGGAACTCATCTTGAGTTGATTTGTGGTACATGGATCACTTTCGCGTTGCTGGGTTGACCTCAGGGTCCCTGTAGACGTGTGACAGTGTTTTTGGGGTCTCTCTCGAGATCTGTCAAGCACGTCGATGCTCCTTACATGCTTGATGGGTATCACGGGATTATTCTGCATGTAATGCAGGAGAATCGAGCCTCATCTCTCTTCGACGGGGAAGTCTCATGGTTTTTCTCGAGTTTAGGCGGGGACCTGGGTTATATTCTCCAGTTACGGCTGGGATTGCCCTTCAAAACGCGTGTTTGTTCAGCGACGTCGGGACTCCAGTCTAGTTTCGAGGGACACCTAAGGAATCTCTGCGAGGCTTGGCAGGGCAAAAGGGACGCTTCTCGAGGTGAGGCGGGAGAACCAGGGTCCCTTTCCAGTTGCCACATTAATATTGCGATTCCTCTCAAAATTCAAGAATTAGGCATTGTCACTTTTGGAAGCAGTGAACTCCGCGTGCCTCTAGAGGTGTCAAAAGCATGTGAGGCATTCCGTTGAAATGATGCGGGGACCTCTGGCTTTCTCTAGGGACTCCACAGGTTATTCAGACATCCCTTCTCCTTGTGAGATGAAACACGAGCCAGTATTCAAGACACTGCAAGGAACTACGTCCTCCTTTCGAGTCAGGGCTCTCGGTGTATATTCCACTTGAGGCAACACACTCAGGGTCTCTCCCTCACACATATTGGTCAGAGAAGCCTCCTCTTGAGGGGCTTGTGGAAGGTTGGCATACATCTTGCGTCTAAGCCAGGGAATCAGCTCTCATCTCCAGACGATTTCGGGGAAAAGGAGCATTCCTCGAGTTGTTCTGCTGAACTTGGTGTTCCTCTAGACTTGAGACGGTGTTCTCAGGGAATCTCTGGAGTTGCGTAAAGGAAGTCAGGCCACTGGTCGTGTTTGATGGGGAACGGGGGATGGCTCTGGAGTCAATACAGGAGAATCGGGCCTCATCTCGAGTTGATTAGGTGTACATGGAGCTCTTTACGTTGCTTGGGTGACCTCAGTGTCCCTCTAAACGTGTGACAGTGTTCTTGGGCACTCTCTTGAGATCTGTCAAGCAAGGCGAGGCTCCTTACATGCTTTATGAGGATCACAGAATTGCTCTGCATGCAATGCAGGAGAATGGTACTCATCTCGCTTCGAGGGGAAAGTCTCACGGTTTTTCTCGAATTGAGGCAGGGACCTCGGGTATATACTCGAGTTACGGCGAGGATGGCCCTCAAAATGCGTGTTTTTTCAGTGACGTCGGGACTCAATTCTAGTTACGAGGGACACCTCAGGAATCTCTGGGAGGCTTGGCAGGGCAAAAGGGACACTTCCGAGGTGAGGCGGCAGACCAAGTGTCCCTTTCCAGAAGCCACAGTAATATTGCGATTCCTCTCAATGTGCAAGAAGAGTCAGGCATCGTCACTTTTGAAAGCAGTGACCTCTGCGTGCCTCTCGAAGTGTCAAAGGCATGTGAGGCATTCCGTCAAAATGAGGCGGGGACCTCGGGCTTTCTCTACGGACTCCACAGTTGATTCAGACAACCCATCTCCTTGTGAGATGAAAGATGAGCCTGTATTCAAGCCAATGCAAGGAAATCCAGCCTCCTTTCAAGCCAGGGCTTCTCGGTGTATATTCCACTTGAGGCAGCAAACTCAGGGTCCCTCCCTCACACATATTGCTGAGAGAAGCCTCCTCTTGAGCGGCTTGTGGAACGTTGGCATACGTCTTGCGTCTAAGCCAGGGAATCAGCTCTCCTCTCGAGACGATTTCGTGAAAAAGGAGCATTCCTCGAGTTGCTGTGCTGAAGTTGGTGTTCCTCTAGACTTGAGCGGTGTTCTCTCGGGGAAACTCTGGAGTTGCGTAAAGGACATCAGGCCACTGGTCGTGTTTGATGGGAATAGGGGATGGCTCTGGAGTCAATAGAGGAGAATCTGGCCTCATCTCGAATTGATTTTGGGTACATGGAGCTCCTTCTCTTTACTGGGGTGACCTCACTGTCCCTCTAGATGTGTGACAGTGTTCTTGGGCACTCTCTTGTGATCTGTCAAGCATGTCGAGGCTCCTTACATGCTTTATGAGGATCACAGAATTGCTCTGCATGCAATGCAGGAGAATGGTACTCATCTCGCTTCGAGGGGGAAGTCTCACGGTTTTTCTCGAATTGAGGCGGGGACCTCGGTTATATACTCGAGTTACGGCGAGGATGGCCCCTCAAAATGCGTGTTTGTTCAGTGAGGTCGGGACTCAAGTCTAGTTACGAGGGACACCTCAGGAATCTCTGGGAGGCTTGGCAGGGCAAAAGGGACGCTTCTCGAGGTGAGGCGGGAGACCGGTGTCCCTTTCCAGAAGCCACAGTAATATTGTGATTCCTCTCAATGTGCAAGAAGAGTCAGGCTTCGTCACTTTTGAAAGCAGTGAACTCCGCGTGCCTCTCGAGGTGTCAAAGTCATTTGAGGCATTCTGTCAAAATGAGGCAGGGACCTCGGGCTTTCTCTGCGGACTCCACAGCTGATTCAGACAAACCTTCTCCTTGTGAGATGAAAGATGAGCCTGTATTCAAGACAATGCAAGGAAATCCAGCCTCCTTTCGAGTCAGGGCTTCTCGGTGTATATTCCACTTCAGGCAGCAACTCAGGGCCCCTCCCTCCCACCTATTGCTGAGAGAAGCCTCCTCTTGAGGGGCTTGTGGATGGTTGGCACACGTGTTGCATCTAGGCCAGGGAATCAGCTCTCATCCCCAGGCAATTTGGGTCCACAGAGCATTTCTCGAGTTATTCTGCTGAATTTGGTATTCCCCTAGGCTTGGCACATTGTTCTCGGGGAAATTCTGGAGTTGCCTGCCTAAAGGAAGTCTAGCCAGAGGTCCTGTTCGATGTGGAACGGGGGATGGCTCTGGAGTCATCAGAGGAGAATCGGGCTTCATCTCGAGTTTAATTGGTGTGCATGGGGCTCCTTAACCTTGCAGGTGTGACCTAAGCGTCCCTCTAGACGTGTGAGTGTTCCTGGGGTCTCTCTCGAGACCCGTCAAGCATGTCGAGGCTCCATACATGCTTGATGGGGGTCACGGAATTGCTCTGCATGCAATGCAAGAGAATCGGGCCTCATCTCGCTTCGAGGGGAAAGTCTCATGGTTTTTCTCGCATTGCGGCGGCGACCTGGGGTATATTCTTGAGTTACGGCGGGGATGGCCCTTCATTACGCGTGTTTGTTCAGCGACGTCGGGACTGCTGTCTAGTTATGAGGGACACTTCAGGAATCTCTGCAAGGATTGGCAGGGCAAAAGGGACGCTTCTCGAGGTGAGGCGGCAGACCCAGGGTCCCTTTCCAGTAGCCACAGTAATATTGCGATTCCTCTCAATGTACAAGAGAAGTCAGGCCTCATTACTTTTGGAAGCAGTGAACTCCGCTTGCCTCTCGAGGTGTCAAAGGCATGTGAGGCATTCTGTCGAAATGAGGCGGGGCCCTCTGGCTTTCTCTAGGGATTCCACAGGGGATTCAGACATCCCTTCTCCTTGTGAGATGAAAGATGAGCCTGTATTCAAGCCACTGCAAGGAAATCCGGCCTCCTTTCGAGTCAGGTCTTCTCGGTGTATATTCCACTTTAGGCAGCAAACTCAGGGTCCCTCCCTCACACCTATTGCTGAGTGAAGCCTCCTCTTGAGGGGCTTGTGGAAGGTTGTCATACGTCTTGCCTCTATGCCAGGGAATCAACTCTCATCTCGAGACGATTTGGGGGACAAGGAGCATTCCTCGAGTTGCTGTGCTGAACTTGCTGTTCCTCTAGACTTGGGACGGTGTTCTCGGGTAATCTCTGGAGTTGCCTAAAGGAAGTCAGGCCACTGGTCATGTTTGATGGGGAACGGGGGATGGCTCTGGAGTCAATGCAGCAGAATCGGAACTCATCTTGAGTTGATTTGTGGTACATGGATCACTTTCGCGTTGCTGGGTTGACCTCAGGGTCCCTGTAGACGTGTGACAGTGTTTTTGGGGTCTCTCTCGAGATCTGTCAAGCACGTCGATGCTCCTTACATGCTTGATGGGTTATCACGGGATTATTCTGCATGTAATGCAGGAGAATCGAGCCTCATCTCTCTTCGACGGGGAAGTCTCATGGTTTTTCTCGAGTTTAGGCGGGGACCTGGGTTATATTCTCCAGTTACGGCTGGGATTGCCCTTCAAAACGCGTGTTTGTTCAGCGACGTCGGGACTCCAGTCTAGTTTCGAGGGACACCTAAGGAATCTCTGCGAGGCTTGGCAGGGCAAAAGGGACGCTTCTCGAGGTGAGGCGGGAGAACCAGGGTCCCTTTCCAGTTGCCACATTAATATTGCGATTTCCTCTCAAAATTCAAGAATTAGGCATTGTCACTTTTGGAAGCAGTGAACTCCGCATGCCTCTAGAGGTGTCAAAAGCATGTGAGGCATTCCGTTGAAATGATGCGGGGACCTCTGGCTTTCTCTAGGGACTCCACAGGTTATTCAGACATCCCTTCTCCTTGTGAGATGAAACACGAGCCAGTATTCAAGACACTGCAAGGAACTACGTCCTCCTTTCGAGTCAGGGCTCTCGGTGTATATTCCACTTGAGCAACACACTCAGGGTCTCTCCCTCACACATATTGGTCAGAGAAGCCTCCTCTTGAGGGGCTTGTGGAAGGTTGGCATACATCTTGCGTCTAAGCCAGGGAATCAGCTCTCATCTCCAGACGATTTCGGGGAAAAGGAGCATTCCTCGAGTTGTTCTGCTGAACTTGGTGTTCCTCTAGACTTGAGACGGTGTTCTCAGGGAATCTCTGGAGTTGCGTAAAGGAAGTCAGGCCACGGGTCGTGTTTGATGGGGAACGGGGGATGGCTCTGGAGTCAATACAGGAGAATCGGGCCTCATCTCGAGTTGATTAGGTGTACATGGAGCTCCTTTACGTTGCTTGGGTGACCTCAGTGTCCCTCTAAACGTGTGACAGTGTTCTTGGGCACTCTCTTGAGATCTGTCAAGCAAGGCGAGGCTCCTTACATGCTTTATGAGGATCACAGAATTGCTCTGCATGCAATGCAGGAGAATGGTACTCATCTCGCTTCGAGGGGAAAGTCTCACGGTTTTTCTCGAATTGAGGCAGGGACCTCGGGTATATACTCGAGTTACGGCGAGGATGGCCGCTCAAAATGCGTGTTTTTTCAGTGACGTCGGGACTCAATTCTAGTTACGAGGGACACCTCAGGAATCTCTGGGAGGCTTGGCAGGGCAAAAGGGACACTTCTCGAGGTGAGGCGGCAGACCAAGTGTCCCTTTCCAGAAGCCACAGTAATATTGCGATTCCTCTCAATGTGCAAGAAGAGTCAGGCATCGTCACTTTTGAAAGCAGTGACCTCTGCGTGCCTCTCGAAGTGTCAAAGGCATGTGAGGCATTCCGTCAAAATGAGGCGGGGACCTCGGGCTTTCTCTACGGACTCCACAGTTGATTCAGACAACCCATCTCCTTGTGAGATGAAAGATGAGCCTGTATTCAAGCCAATGCAAGGAAATCCAGCCTCCTTTCAAGCCAGGGCTTCTCGGTGTATATTCCACTTGAGGCAGCAAACTCAGGGTCCCTCCCTCACACATATTGCTGAGAGAAGCCTCCTCTTGAGCGGCTTGTGGAACGTTGGCATACGTCTTGCGTCTAAGCCAGGGAATCAGCTCTCCTCTCGAGACGATTTCGTGAAAAAGGAGCATTCCTCGAGTTGCTGTGCTGAAGTTGGTGTTCCTCTAGACTTGAGGCGGTGTTCTCGGGGAAACTCTGGAGTTGCGTAAAGGACATCAGGCCACTGGTCGTGTTTGATGGGAATAGGGGATGGCTGGAGTCAATAGAGGAGAATCTGGCCTCATCTCGAATTGATTTTGGGTACATGGAGCTCCTTCTCTTTACTGGGGTGACCTCACTGTCCCTCCAGATGTGTGACAGTGTTCTTGGGCACTCTCTTGTGATCTGTCAAGCATGTCGAGGCTCCTTACATGCTTTATGAGGATCACAGAATTGCTCTGCATGCAATGCAGGAGAATGGTACTCATCTCGCTTCGAGGGGGAAGTCTCACGGTTTTTCTCGAATTGAGGCGGGGACCTCGGTTATATACTCGAGTTACGGCGAGGATGGCCCCTCAAAATGCGTGTTTGTTCAGTGAGGTCGGGACTCAAGTCTAGTTACGAGGGACACCTCAGGAATCTCTGGGAGGCTTGGCAGGGCAAAAGGGACGCTTCTCGAGGTGAGGCGGGAGACCGAGTGTCCCTTTCCAGAAGCCACAGTAATATTGTGATTCCTCTCAATGTGCAAGAAGAGTCAGGCTTCGTCACTTTTGAAAGCAGTGCAGTGAACTCCGCGTGCCTCTCGAGGTGTCAAAGTCATTTGAGGCATTCTGTCAAAATGAGGCAGGGACCTCGGGCTTTCTCTGCGGACTCCACAGCTGATTCAGACAAACCTTCTCCTTGTGAGATGAAAGATGAGCCTGTATTCAAGACAATGCAAGGAAATCCAGCCTCCTTTCGAGTCAGGGCTTCTCGGTGTATATTCCACTTCAGGCAGCAACTCAGGGCCCCTCCCTCCCACCTATTGCTGAGAGAAGCCTCCTCTTGAGGGGCTTGTGGATGGTTGGCACACGTGTTGCATCTAGGCCAGGGAATCAGCTCTCATCCCCAGGCAATTTGGGTCCACAGAGCATTTCTCGAGTTATTCTGCTGAATTTGGTATTCCCCTAGGCTTGGCACATTGTTCTCGGGGAAATTCTGGAGTTGCCTAAAGGAAGTCTAGCCAGAGGTCCTGTTCGATGTGGAACGGGGGATGGCTCTGGAGTCATCAGAGGAATCGGGCTTCATCTCGAGTTTAATTGGTGTGCATGGGGCTCCTTAACCTTGCAGGTGTGACCTAAGCGTCCCTCTAGACGTGTGAGTGTTCCTGGGGTCTCTCTCGAGACCCGTCAAGCATGTCGAGGCTCCATACATGCTTGATGGGGATCACGGAATTGCTCTGCATGCAATGCAAGAGAATCGGGCCTCATCTCGCTTCGAGGGGAAAGTCTCATGGTTTTTCTCGCATTGCGGCGGCGACCTGGGGTATATTCTTGAGTTACGGCGGGGATGGCCCTTCATTACGCGTGTTTGTTCAGCGACGTCGGGACTGCTGTCTAGTTATGAGGGACACTTCAGGAATCTCTGCAAGGATTGGCAGGGCAAAAGGGACGCTTCTCGAGGTGAGGCGGCAGACCCAGGGTCCCTTTCCAGTAGCCACAGTAATATTGCGATTCCTCTCAATGTACAAGAGAAGTCAGGCCTCATTACTTTTGGAAGCAGTGAACTCCGCTTGCTCTCTCGAGGTGTCAAAGGCATGTGAGGCATTCTGTCGAAATGAGGCGGGGCCCTCTGGCTTTCTCTAGGGATTCCACAGGGGATTCAGACATCCCTTCTCCTTGTGAGATGAAAGATGAGCCTGTATTCAAGCCACTGCAAGGAAATCCGGCCTCCTTTCGAGTCAGGTCTTCTCGGTGTATATTCCACTTTAGGCAGCAAACTCAGGGTCCCTCCCTCACACCTATTGCTGAGTGAAGCCTCCTCTTGAGGGGCTTGTGGAAGGTTGTCATACGTCTTGCCTCTATGCCAGGGAATCAACTCTCATCTCGAGACGATTTGGGGGACAAGGAGCATTCCTCGAGTTGCTGTGCTGAACTTGCTGTTCCTCTAGACTTGGGACGGTGTTCTCGGGTAATCTCTGGAGTTGCCTAAAGGAAGTCAGGCCACTGGTCATGTTTGATGGGGAACGGGGGATGGCTCTGGAGTCAATGCAGCAGAATCGGAACTCATCTTGAGTTGATTTGTGGTACATGGATCACTTTCGCGTTGCTGGGTTGACCTCAGGGTCCCTGTAGACGTGTGACAGTGTTCTTGGGGTCTCTCTCGAGATCTGTCAAGCACGTCGATGCTCCTTACATGCTTGATGGTTATCACGGGATTATTCTGCATGTAATGCAGGAGAATCGAGCCTCATCTCTCTTCGACGGGGAAGTCTCATGGTTTTTCTCGAGTTTAGGCGGGGACCTGGGTTATATTCTCCAGTTACGGCTGGGATTGCCCTTCAAAACGCGTGTTTGTTCAGCGACGTCGGGACTCCAGTCTAGTTTCGAGGGACACCTAAGGAATCTCTGCGAGGCTTGGCAGGGCAAAAGGGACGCTTCTCGAGGTGAGGCGGGAGAACCAGGGTCCCTTTCCAGTTGCCACATTAATATTGCGATTCCTCTCAAAATTCAAGAATTAGGCATTGTCACTTTTGGAAGCAGTGAACTCCGCATGCCTCTAGAGGTGTCAAAAGCATGTGAGGCATTCCGTTGAAATGATGCGGGGACCTCTGGCTTTCTCTAGGGACTCCACAGGTTATTCAGACATCCCTTCTCCTTGTGAGATGAAACACGAGCCAGTATTCAAGACACTGCAAGGAACTACGTCCTCCTTTCGAGTCAGGGCTCTCGGTGTATATTCCACTTGAAGCAACACACTCAGGGTCTCTCCCTCACACATATTGGTCAGAGAAGCCTCCTCTTGAGGGGCTTGTGGAAGGTTGGCATACATCTTGCGTCTAAGCCAGGGAATCAGCTCTCATCTCCAGACGATTTCGGGGAAAAGGAGCATTCCTCGAGTTGTTCTGCTGAACTTGGTGTTCCTCTAGACTTGAGACGGTGTTCTCAGGGAATCTCTGGAGTTGCGTAAAGGAAGTCAGGCCACTGGTCGTGTTTGATGGGGAACGGGGGATGGCTCTGGAGTCAATACAGGAGAATCGGGCCTCATCTCGAGTTGATTAGGTGTACATGGAGCTCCTTTACGTTGCTTGGGTGACCTCAGTGTCCCTCTAAACGTGTGACAGTGTTCTTGGGCACTCTCTTGAGATCTGTCAAGCAAGGCGAGGCTCCTTACATGCTTTATGAGGATCACAGAATTGCTCTGCATGCAATGCAGGAGAATGGTACTCATCTCGCTTCGAGGGGAAAGTCTCACGGTTTTTCTCGAATTGAGGCAGGGACCTCGGGTATATACTCGAGTTACGGCGAGGATGGCCGCTCAAAATGCGTGTTTTTTCAGTGACGTCGGGACTCAATTCTAGTTACGAGGGACACCTCAGGAATCTCTGGGAGGCTTGGCAGGGCAAAAGGGACACTTCTCGAGGTGAGGCGGCAGACCAAGTGTCCCTTTCCAGAAGCCACAGTAATATTGCGATTCCTCTCAATGTGCAAGAAGAGTCAGGCATCGTCACTTTTGAAAGCAGTGACCTCTGCGTGCCTCTCGAAGTGTCAAAGGCATGTGAGGCATTCCGTCAAATGAGGCGGGGACCTCGGGCTTTCTCTACGGACTCCACAGTTGATTCAGACAACCCATCTCCTTGTGAGATGAAAGATGAGCCTGTATTCAAGCCAATGCAAGGAAATCCAGCCTCCTTTCAAGCCAGGGCTTCTCGGTGTATATTCCACTTGAGGCAGCAAACTCAGGGTCCCTCCCTCACACATATTGCTGAGAGAAGCCTCCTCTTGAGCGGCTTGTGGAACGTTGGCATACGTCTTGCGTCTAAGCCAGGGAATCAGCTCTCCTCTCGAGACGATTTCGTGAAAAAGGAGCATTCCTCGAGTTGCTGTGCTGAAGTTGGTGTTCCTCTAGACTTGAGGCGGTGTTCTCGGGGAAACTCTGGAGTTGCGTAAAGGACATCAGGCCACTGGTCGTGTTTGATGGGAATAGGGGATGGCTCTGGAGTCAATAGAGGAGAATCTGGCCTCATCTCGAATTGATTTTGGGTACATGGAGCTCCTTCTCTTTACTGGGGTGACCTCACTGTCCCTCTAGATGTGTGACAGTGTTCTTGGGCACTCTCTTGTGATCTGTCAAGCATGTCGAGGCTCCTTACATGCTTTATGAGGATCACAGAATTGCTCTGCATGCAATGCAGGAGAATGGTACTCATCTCGCTTCGAGGGGGAAGTCTCACGGTTTTTCTCGAATTGAGGCGGGGACCTCGGTTATATACTCGAGTTACGGCGAGGATGGCCCCTCAAAATGCGTGTTTGTTCAGTGAGGTCGGGACTCAAGTCTAGTTACGAGGGACACCTCAGGAATCTCTGGGAGGCTTGGCAGGGCAAAAGGGACGCTTCTCGAGGTGAGGCGGGAGACCGAGTGTCCCTTTCCAGAAGCCACAGTAATATTGTGATTCCTCTCAATGTGCAAGAAGAGTCAGGCTTCGTCACTTTTGAAAGCAGTGAACTCCGCGTGCCTCTCGAGGTGTCAAAGTCATTTGAGGCATTCTGTCAAAATGAGGCAGGGACCTCGGGCTTTCTCTGCGGACTCCACAGCTGATTCAGACAAACCTTCTCCTTGTGAGATGAAAGATGAGCCTGTATTCAAGACAATGCAAGGAAATCCAGCCTCCTTTCGAGTCAGGGCTTCTCGGTGTATATTCCACTTCAGGCAGCAACTCAGGGCCCCTCCCTCCCACCTATTGCTGAGAGAAGCCTCCTCTTGAGGGGCTTGTGGATGGTTGGCACACGTGTTGCATCTAGGCCAGGGAATCAGCTCTCATCCCCAGGCAATTTGGGTCCACAGAGCATTTCTCGAGTTATTCTGCTGAATTTGGTATTCCCCTAGGCTTGGCACATTGTTCTCGGGGAAATTCTGGAGTTGCCTAAAGGAAGTCTAGCCAGAGGTCCTGTTCGATGTGGAACGGGGGATGGCTCTGGAGTCATCAGAGGAGAATCGGGCTTCATCTCGAGTTTAATTGGTGTGCATGGGGCTCCTTAACCTTGCAGGTGTGACCTAAGCGTCCCTCTAGACGTGTGAGTGTTCCTGGGGTCTCTCTCGAGACCCGTCAAGCATGTCGAGGCTCCATACATGCTTGATGGGGGTCACGGAATTGCTCTGCATGCAATGCAAGAGAATCGGGCCTCATCTCGCTTCGAGGGGAAAGTCTCATGGTTTTTCTCGCATTGCGGCGGCGACCTGGGGTATATTCTTGAGTTACGGCGGGGATGGCCCTTCATTACGCGTGTTTGTTCAGCGACGTCGGGACTGCTGTCTAGTTATGAGGGACACTTCAGGAATCTCTGCAAGGATTGGCAGGGCAAAAGGGACGCTTCTCGAGGTGAGGCGGCAGACCCAGGGTCCCTTTCCAGTAGCCACAGTAATATTGCGATTCCTCTCAATGTACAAGAGAAGTCAGGCCTCATTACTTTTGGAAGCAGTGAACTCCGCTTGCCTCTCGAGGTGTCAAAGGCATGTGAGGCATTCTGTCGAAATGAGGCGGGGCCCTCTGGCTTTCTCTAGGGATTCCACAGGGGATTCAGACATCCCTTCTCCTTGTGAGATGAAAGATGAGCCTGTATTCAAGCCACTGCAAGGAAATCCGGCCTCCTTTCGAGTCAGGTCTTCTCGGTGTATATTCCACTTTAGGCAGCAAACTCAGGGTCCCTCCCTCACACCTATTGCTGAGTGAAGCCTCCTCTTGAGGGGCTTGTGGAAGGTTGTCATACGTCTTGCCTCTATGCCAGGGAATCAACTCTCATCTCGAGACGATTTGGGGGACAAGGAGCATTCCTCGAGTTGCTGTGCTGAACTTGCTGTTCCTCTAGACTTGGGACGGTGTTCTCGGGTAATCTCTGGAGTTGCCTAAAGGAAGTCAGGCCACTGGTCATGTTTGATGGGGAACGGGGGATGGCTCTGGAGTCAATGCAGCAGAATCGGAACTCATCTTGAGTTGATTTGTGGTACATGGATCACTTTCGCGTTGCTGGGTTGACCTCAGGGTCCCTGTAGACGTGTGACAGTGTTTTGGGGTCTCTCTCGAGATCTGTCAAGCACGTCGATGCTCCTTACATGCTTGATGGGTATCACGGGATTATTCTGCATGTAATGCAGGAGAATCGAGCCTCATCTCTCTTCGACGGGGAAGTCTCATGGTTTTTCTCGAGTTTAGGCGGGGACCTGGGTTATATTCTCCAGTTACGGCTGGGATTGCCCTTCAAAACGCGTGTTTGTTCAGCGACGTCGGGACTCCAGTCTAGTTTCGAGGGACACCTAAGGAATCTCTGCGAGGCTTGGCAGGGCAAAAGGGACGCTTCTCGAGGTGAGGCGGGAGAACCAGGGTCCCTTTCCAGTTGCCACATTAATATTGCGATTCCTCTCAAAATTCAAGAATTAGGCATTGTCACTTTTGGAAGCAGTGAACTCCGCATGCCTCTAGAGGTGTCAAAAGCATGTGAGGCATTCCGTTGAAATGATGCGGGGACCTCTGGCTTTCTCTAGGGACTCCACAGGTTATTCAGACATCCCTTCTCCTTGTGTGAGAAAACACGAGCCAGTATTCAAGACACTGCAAGGAACTACGTCCTCCTTTCGAGTCAGGGCTCTCGGTGTATATTCCACTTGAAGCAACACACTCAGGGTCTCTCCCTCACACATATTGGTCAGAGAAGCCTCCTCTTGAGGGGCTTGTGGAAGGTTGGCATACATCTTGCGTCTAAGCCAGGGAATCAGCTCTCATCTCCAGACGATTTCGGGGAAAAGGAGCATTCCTCGAGTTGTTCTGCTGAACTTGGTGTTCCTCTAGACTTGAGACGGTGTTCTCAGGGAATCTCTGGAGTTGCGTAAAGGAAGTCAGGCCACTGGTCGTGTTTGATGGGGAACGGGGGATGGCTCTGGAGTCAATACAGGAGAATCGGGCCTCATCTCGAGTTGATTAGGTGTACATGGAGCTCCTTTACGTTGCTTGGGTGACCTCAGTGTCCCTCTAAACGTGTGACAGTGTTCTTGGGCACTCTCTTGAGATCTGTCAAGCAAGGCGAGGCTCCTTACATGCTTTATGAGGATCACAGAATTGCTCTGCATGCAATGCAGGAGAATGGTACTCATCTCGCTTCGAGGGGAAAGTCTCACGGTTTTTCTCGAATTGAGGCAGGGACCTCGGGTATATACTCGAGTTACGGCGAGGATGGCCCTCAAAATGCGTGTTTTTTCAGTGACGTCGGGACTCAATTCTAGTTACGAGGGACACCTCAGGAATCTCTGGGAGGCTTGGCAGGGCAAAAGGGACACTTCTCGAGGTGAGGCGGCAGACCAAGTGTCCCTTTCCAGAAGCCACAGTAATATTGCGATTCCTCTCAATGTGCAAGAAGAGTCAGGCATCGTCACTTTTGAAAGCAGTGACCTCTGCGTGCCTCTCGAAGTGTCAAAGGCATGTGAGGCATTCCGTCAAAATGAGGCGGGGACCTCGGGCTTTCTCTACGGACTCCACAGTTGATTCAGACAACCCATCTCCTTGTGAGATGAAAGATGAGCCTGTATTCAATTCAAGCCAATGCAAGGAAATCCAGCCTCCTTTCAAGCCAGGGCTTCTCGGTGTATATTCCACTTGAGGCAGCAAACTCAGGGTCCCTCCCTCACACATATTGCTGAGAGAAGCCTCCTCTTGAGCGGCTTGTGGAACGTTGGCATACGTCTTGCGTCTAAGCCAGGGAATCAGCTCTCCTCTCGAGACGATTTCGTGAAAAAGGAGCATTCCTCGAGTTGCTGTGCTGAAGTTGGTGTTCCTCTAGACTTGAGGCGGTGTTCTCGGGGAAACTCTGGAGTTGCGTAAAGGACATCAGGCCACTGGTCGTGTTTGATGGGAATAGGGGATGGCTCTGGAGTCAATAGAGGAGAATCTGGCCTCATCTCGAATTGATTTTGGGTACATGGAGCTCCTTCTCTTTACTGGGGTGACCTCACTGTCCCTCTAGATGTGTGACAGTGTTCTTGGGCACTCTCTTGTGATCTGTCAAGCATGTCGAGGCTCCTTACATGCTTTATGAGGATCACAGAATTGCTCTGCATGCAATGCAGGAGAATGGTACTCATCTCGCTTCGAGGGGGAAGTCTCACGGGTTTTTCTCGAATTGAGGCGGGGACCTCGGTTATATACTCGAGTTACGGCGAGGATGGCCCCTCAAAATGCGTGTTTGTTCAGTGAGGTCGGGACTCAAGTCTAGTTACGAGGGACACCTCAGGAATCTCTGGGAGGCTTGGCAGGGCAAAAGGGACGCTTCTCGAGGTGAGGCGGGAGACCGAGTGTCCCTTTCCAGAAGCCACAGTAATATTGTGATTCCTCTCAATGTGCAAGAAGAGTCAGGCTTCGTCACTTTTGAAAGCAGTGAACTCCGCGTGCCTCTCGAGGTGTCAAAGTCATTTGAGGCATTCTGTCAAAATGAGGCAGGGACCTCGGGCTTTCTCTGCGGACTCCACAGCTGATTCAGACAAACCTTCTCCTTGTGAGATGAAAGATGAGCCTGTATTCAAGACAATGCAAGGAAATCCAGCCTCCTTTCGAGTCAGGGCTTCTCGGTGTATATTCCACTTCAGGCAGCAACTCAGGGCCCCTCCCTCCCACCTATTGCTGAGAGAAGCCTCCTCTTGAGGGGCTTGTGGATGGTTGGCACACGTGTTGCATCTAGGCCAGGGAATCAGCTCTCATCCCAGGCAATTTGGGTCCACAGAGCATTTCTCGAGTTATTCTGCTGAATTTGGTATTCCCCTAGGCTTGGCACATTGTTCTCGGGGAAATTCTGGAGTTGCCTAAAGGAAGTCTAGCCAGAGGTCCTGTTCGATGTGGAACGGGGGATGGCTCTGGAGTCATCAGAGGAGAATCGGGCTTCATCTCGAGTTTAATTGGTGTGCATGGGGCTCCTTAACCTTGCAGGTGTGACCTAAGCGTCCCTCTAGACGTGTGAGTGTTCCTGGGGTCTCTCTCGAGACCCGTCAAGCATGTCGAGGCTCCATACATGCTTGATGGGGGTCACGGAATTGCTCTCTGCATGCAATGCAAGAGAATCGGGCCTCATCTCGCTTCGAGGGGAAAGTCTCATGGTTTTTCTCGCATTGCGGCGGCGACCTGGGGTATATTCTTGAGTTACGGCGGGGATGGCCCTTCATTACGCGTGTTTGTTCAGCGACGTCGGGACTGCTGTCTAGTTATGAGGGACACTTCAGGAATCTCTGCAAGGATTGGCAGGGCAAAAGGGACGCTTCTCGAGGTGAGGCGGCAGACCCAGGGTCCCTTTCCAGTAGCCACAGTAATATTGCGATTCCTCTCAATGTACAAGAGAAGTCAGGCCTCATTACTTTTGGAAGCAGTGAACTCCGCTTGCCTCTCGAGGTGTCAAAGGCATGTGAGGCATTCTGTCGAAATGAGGCGGGGCCCTCTGGCTTTCTCTAGGGATTCCACAGGGGATTCAGACATCCCTTCTCCTTGTGAGATGAAAGATGAGCCTGTATTCAAGCCACTGCAAGGAAATCCGGCCTCCTTTCGAGTCAGGTCTTCTCGGTGTATATTCCACTTTAGGCAGCAAACTCAGGGTCCCTCCCTCACACCTATTGCTGAGTGAAGCCTCCTCTTGAGGGGCTTGTGGAAGGTTGTCATACGTCTTGCCTCTATGCCAGGGAATCAACTCTCATCTCGAGACGATTTGGGGGACAAGGAGCATTCCTCGAGTTGCTGTGCTGAACTTGCTGTTCCTCTAGACTTGGGACGGTGTTCTCGGGTAATCTCTGGAGTTGCCTAAAGGAAGTCAGGCCACTGGTCATGTTTGATGGGGAACGGGGGATGGCTCTGGAGTCAATGCAGCAGAATCGGAACTCATCTTGAGTTGATTTGTGGTACATGGATCACTTTCGCGTTGCTGGGTTGACCTCAGGGTCCCTGTAGACGTGTGACAGTGTTTTGGGGTCTCTCTCGAGATCTGTCAAGCACGTCGATGCTCCTTACATGCTTGATGGGTATCACGGGATTATTCTGCATGTAATGCAGGAGAATCGAGCCTCATCTCTCTTCGACGGGGAAGTCTCATGGTTTTTCTCGAGTTTAGGCGGGGACCTGGGTTATATTCTCCAGTTACGGCTGGGATTGCCCTTCAAAACGCGTGTTTGTTCAGCGACGTCGGGACTCCAGTCTAGTTTCGAGGGACACCTAAGGAATCTCTGCGAGGCTTGGCAGGGCAAAAGGGACGCTTCTCGAGGTGAGGCGGGAGAATCAGGGTCCCTTTCCAGTTGCCACATTAATATTGCGATTCCTCTCAAAATTCAAGAATTAGGCATTGTCACTTTTGGAAGCAGTGAACTCCGCGTGCCTCTAGAGGTGTCAAAAGCATGTGAGGCATTCCGTTGAAATGATGCGGGGACCTCTGGCTTTCTCTAGGGACTCCACAGGTTATTCAGACATCCCTTCTCCTTGTGAGATGAAACACGAGCCAGTATTCAAGACACTGCAAGGAACTACGTCCTCCTTTCGAGTCAGGGCTCTCGGTGTATATTCCACTTGAGCAAGCAACACACTCAGGGTCTCTCCCTCACACATATTGGTCAGAGAAGCCTCCTCTTGAGGGGCTTGTGGAAGGTTGGCATACATCTTGCGTCTAAGCCAGGGAATCAGCTCTCATCTCCAGACGATTTCGGGGAAAAGGAGCATTCCTCGAGTTGTTCTGCTGAACTTGGTGTTCCTCTAGACTTGAGACGGTGTTCTCAGGGAATCTCTGGAGTTACGTAAAGGAAGTCAGGCCACTGGTCGTGTTTGATGGGGAACGGGGGATGGCTCTGGAGTCAATACAGGAGAATCGGGCCTCATCTCGAGTTGATTAGGTGTACATGGAGCTCCTTTACGTTGCTTGGGTGACCTCAGTGTCCCTCTAAACGTGTGACAGTGTTCTTGGGCACTCTCTTGAGATCTGTCAAGCAAGGCGAGGCTCCTTACATGCTTTATGAGGATCACAGAATTGCTCTGCATGCAATGCAGGAGAATGGTACTCATCTCGCTTCGAGGGGGAAAGTCTCACGGTTTTTTCTCGAATTGAGGCAGGGACCTCGGGTATATACTCGAGTTACGGCGAGGATGGCCCTCAAAATGCGTGTTTTTTCAGTGACGTCGGGACTCAATTCTAGTTACGAGGGACACCTCAGGAATCTCTGGGAGGCTTGGCAGGGCAAAAGGGACACTTCTCGAGGTGAGGCGGCAGACCAAGTGTCCCTTTCCAGAAGCCACAGTAATATTGCGATTCCTCTCAATGTGCAAGAAGAGTCAGGCATCGTCACTTTTGAAAGCAGTGACCTCTGCGTGCCTCTCGAAGTGTCAAAGGCATGTGAGGCATTCCGTCAAAATGAGGCGGGGACCTCGGGCTTTCTCTACGGACTCCACAGTTGATTCAGACAACCCATCTCCTTGTGAGATGAAAGATGAGCCTGTATTCAAGCCAATGCAAGGAAATCCAGCCTCCTTTCAAGCCAGGGCTTCTCGGTGTATATTCCACTTGAGGCAGCAAACTCAGGGTCCCTCCCTCACACATATTGCTGAGAGAAGCCTCCTCTTGAGCGGCTTGTGGAACGTTGGCATACGTCTTGCGTCTAAGCCAGGGAATCAGCTCTCCTCTCGAGACGATTTCGTGAAAAAGGAGCATTCCTCGAGTTGCTGTGCTGAAGTTGGTGTTCCTCTAGACTTGAGGCGGTGTTCTCGGGGAAACTCTGGAGTTGCGTAAAGGACATCAGGCCACTGGTCGTGTTTGATGGGAATAGGGGATGGCTCTGGAGTCAATAGAGGAGAATCTGGCCTCATCTCGAATTGATTTTGGGTACATGGAGCTCCTTCTCTTTACTGGGGTGACCTCACTGTCCCCTAGATGTGTGACAGTGTTCTTGGGCACTCTCTTGTGATCTGTCAAGCATGTCGAGGCTCCTTACATGCTTTATGAGGATCACAGAATTGCTCTGCATGCAATGCAGGAGAATGGTACTCATCTCGCTTCGAGGGGGAAGTCTCACGGTTTTTCTCGAATTGAGGCGGGGACCTCGGTTATATACTCGAGTTACGGCGAGGATGGCCCCTCAAAATGCGTGTTTGTT